>JAJJMA010127263.1:0-10723 GCA_023529015.1 Papaver nudicaule | reverse complement strand
TGGAAAAACAATGCACCGTCTCTGGGTACTTTCGTAGTGTTCGAGATCAAAGTCGAACAAGACGAGCCTAAACCAAGTCAATGGCCGTTCACGTCTTGCTTCGGTCACAGAGAGGATAGAGGTTGATTTAGGGAGGGAAACAACGAAGAAACTTGAGATCAGGTTGAGGATGTGTTTTGGGTGTAAGAGTTCAAGATCTCCGTCGTGAAAGTGACTGGAAATCTCCAAGGCAAGAAGGGTGTTGGGTCGCTCAGGTGTGTTTACTTCTGAGGCTCTGGTTTATTCAGGTATTCTAAATATCTGGTTGTTTCTGAAAGATGTTCCGCCTTGGAAGATAGAGGAGGCCTCTATTTATAGTTTTGAACTCACCCTGATCTCTCGACAGAGAAGGTGGAAGTCGTGGAAGAGTGGAGGAGTGGAGGACATGGGTTGGTTTCCGGAACTGCCTGAGTTGTGTAGAACATGTCCACTCGCGCTATCTTCTCGTAACTGTCCACTATCTCCATCAGTTTCTTTCAACTGTCGTAGACCGCCAGACCAATACCCCTAAAGTTATCCCCCCGTGTGATGTTTTGATGTCTCGAGTGATACGCAGATATTGCGTAGTTCAGTTGAGTTGAGTCTGAGTAGAGTCGTATGAGTAATTGTCATGACCAACGTGAGTGTGGTGCCTCCAGGACACGAGTATAGGAGTGGCCTTGGCTATTGGCCAAGGCCAGGAGTTCATAGCGCCATTGGCTTGTGGCGTCATAGCCCAAGGGGCTACGGCCTTGGCCTTTGGCCAAGGCCAACCTCCAACGCTTTAGCGCTAACCCGTTATCATGGCGCCATGGGCTAACTTCTAAAGCGCTTTAGCGCTAGCCCCGTTATCATAACGCCATGGCTCATGATGCCACGACCTTGGCCTTTGGCCAAGGCCAACTCGTTGTGGCGCCACGGTTCATGGCGCCACGGCCTTGGCCTTTGGCCGAGGCTAGTTTCTCGTGAACTCATGGTGGCTCATGGTTCGTGGTGCCATGCTATATGGCGCTATGACTTTGGCATTTGGCCAAGGTCAACTTTGTTGCAGCTGGTGTGTGCTGGCTATGCCTTGGTTATGGTGTGCGTGTTTACACTACAACACACTTGAAGTCATGGCGTGTTTATCCATGGTATGTTAGACCATCCTGAGTTTGGGATGGGGTCTGTTTAAGCCTATTTAGGCTGTTGTATGCTTCTCAGGGAGTTCTGGACAGGCCTAGAACTTCGATATTCCTGAGGTTTTCATTAAGACTCGAATGTTGAGTCGTATAAAGAGGAAATCCATGAGGATGCGTCTCTGTTAACTCTTCACCATGTACCATATAATGATCTGGTTCTGATGCCGAGGAATTCAAAGCGATGTCGACATGAAGCAGATTAATGGGTTTAATGTGCTGGTGAGATTATCAGTACTGCACTATGATATCATCCTCTCCACCGGGGGTTATAAGAGAGAACTCATAGAGAGTTTATTCAGCTCGTAGAATGGGTTGCATTCTGAGCTATAGAGATGTGCCTGAATAGGCGATTGCCTCTAGGTTAGGCATAGTTAGAGAGTGTTTTTACAATCTTGTCCCTCTCTCATTTTTCACCATCTACACCCAGACCTGTAAAGGTCGAAGAAAGTCGTGGTGAGACACGTGCCAGCAAACGACTCGTCAACAAGCAATATAGCTCTCTTCCCTCAGTTCATGCTGTCACTGAAGGTGTTAAGAGGAAGGCGCCTACTCTTGAGGCCCCACAACTAAAGCGTGCAGCCCCAACACAATCTCAGGCTCCTGCACGGTCCCAGCTAATGCTCCTGCACCAAAAGCACCACGACAACAGAGGGAATTTCCTAAAATTCCAGATTTCCCTTGTACAATGGATGAAGTGATAGAACTCCTGGAAGCATGGATTCAAGATGGTGCTATCAAATTACCTCCTGTACGGAGAGAGCCTACATCACAAGAAATGACTGATCCCAAGTATTGTCATTTTCATAGATTCTTCAATCATCCCACCAACGAGTGTTATCGACTCAAGAAAATATTCAATGAAAAGATTGAGTAAGGGGAGTTGAACTTGGGGACTGAGGGTGTACATAAGAATCCACTCCCTCAGCATCAACCTCAACGACAACATCAACCCAACATTCGAAATTTCACTATCTCTGGGGAATCTGTCAAGCAAACTGCTAATTATTTGATGGAGAATTTATGCGAGCTCTTGCATTTTTCCAAGAACCAGCGAAGAAACAATTTCACATCCTTCTGGATTGCTAGTGGTAAAGAAGTACCTGTACCATAAAGACATGAAGAAACTCAATCAAAGCCTGATGATGTTACACCAGAGATGATGGCAGGAGGGAAGCGCATCCCAATATCACTCATCTCTGCCCGTCTCAAAGGCACGAATTTTGAAAAAGTTCAAATTGATGATGGCGTTATGGTTAACCTAATCCCAATCAAAACACTTCAAGCAATTGGGATTTCCAGACGGGATGTTATTTATTACCCTACGGTGGTGAAAGATTCAAAAGGAAATTTTCAAGATGTGTACGGGCACATTACTTTGGATCTGAAGGTGGACTCGACTCACACCAAAGAAAAGTTCCATGTAATAAAGGAAGATAATGAGCATGATACGATTTTGGAGCGTCCCTGGCTTCACGTGAAGAGATTTGTGCCTACAGTCTCACCAGTAATCATCAAGGGCCGAGAACTCATGTTCGACCAAGAAAGCTTTAACGTGGGAAAGCTGGAGTACCATGTGGGGTCAGAAACTCTGATAATATTCAAAGAGGTACGTGAAAGTGATTTGAAATATTTAATTCAGAATTATTTAGTTAACGGGAATCTTATCCAACGCGTCCCTACACAAACATTGGATAATTCTCTGACATGAGGACTTGATTACATCAAGTCTATCAAATCTCTCGAGGCACCTCGTGAGGGAATTAAGGCCAAAGCTGCAGAAAAGTGGGCCCGAATAAAGCAACGTTCACATAGGCGAAAGACACCTGAGTTGTCGTGGGAGCCTAAGGTTTTTCAAGAAGGGAATAAGGTTATGCGACACACTAATCGAAAGGGGATTTCTGTTTCAGGGTCCACACCAAACTGGGAGGGACCTTATGTCATATCTCGAGTCATGCCTAATGCACGATACATGATAAGCGCAATATATAAGCGACCTTCGAGCATGGTAATTAGTGGCAAGTGGCTCAAGAAGATATGAAGATTCACTATGGTTCATTTATTTCCAATTCCTTCAAAAGAAAAGTGCAAGAAATCTCTTGCCTTTTAGCAATTCAATTCAAAAATTCAAATTCAAAACCTAAGAGTTCAAAAACAATCAATCCCTACAAACCATTTGTTCAATGAACCAAATAAAAGCAAAATAAAATTCTACTGAGAAAATGTTTTGCTCCTGAAACCCTTCAGAAACAACCATCTAGTGAAGATTTTTCTCCTTCATCAACCGCCTTCTTTATTTGGGCAATATCAGCAGCTTTCTTCTTCAAATCTTCAGTCAACTTACGGAGTTCTTCAGGTCTAACAGCATAATTTCTCTCTTCTCGATTCACCAAGTCATGGGTGAACTTACCAACAGTAGCGCGCCTTGTTCGGACATATTTGATTCTCGCCTGAAACCATGACAAGTTGAGTTTGAAGGTTTCAAATGTAGCAATCAGCTCCTCTACTTCGTCTAACGCCTCATTAGTGACATCTTTTAATGGGGTGGCGTTCATCTTCGAAATTAACTCCATAAGGTCAGCCACAATACCTATGAGCGTATAGAAGTGGACACTTTTTCCAACATTAACGAAGTGACCGTAGCGATTCCATATCCTATCATAGAGTGGGATGTGTTCCCTTGGAACATTAAATCCTCCCACTAGCTTATGATCAGGGAGAATCACCTTGTGAAGTGGGTTATACATCACACCAGCATGGGGAAATTCTCGAAGGTCCCAAGTAATTGGAGCTTCTACGTTGTTTTTACCTGCAAAAACAATGTACCGTCTCTGGGTACTTTCATAGTGCTCGGAGATCAAAGTCGAACAAGACAAGCCTAAACCAAGAAAATGGCCGTTCCCGTCTTGCTACGGTCACAGAGAGGATAGACGTTGGTCTAGGGAGGGAAACATCGAAGAAACTTGAGATCAGGTTGAGGATGTGTTTTCGGTGTAAGAGTTCAAGATCTCCGTCGTGAAGTCGACTAGAAATCTCCAAGGCTAGAAACGTTTTTGGATTCTCAGGTGTGTTTTCTCTGAGGCTCTGATGTTGTTGTTTCTGTTTTTGTGTTCTAGCCATTCTGCCTTGGAAGATAGAGGAAGCCTCTATTTATAGTTTTGAACTCATCCTGATCTCTCGACAGAGAAGGTGGAAGTCGTGGAAGAGTGGGGGAGTGGAGGACATGAGTTGGTTTCCGCAACTGCCTGAGTCGTGTAGATCATGCCCACTCGCGCCATCTTCTCGTAACTGTCCACTATCTCCATCAGTTTCTTTCAACTGTCGTAGACCGCCAGACCAATATCCCTAAAGTTATCCCCCCGTGTGATGTTTTTGATGTCTCGAGTGATACGCGGATATTGCGTAGTTGAGTTGAGTAAAGTAGAGTCGTATGACTAACTGGCGTGACCAAATATGATCGTAGTGCCTATGGGGCGCAATTGCATAGGAGTGCATAGAGCCATAGCCCAAGGGGCTACGGCCTTGGCCAAAGGCCAAGGCTAAGTTTAAAGCGCTTTGCGCTAGTTCCATGGCGCCACGGCTCTTGGCATCACGGCCTTGGCCTTTGGCTAGGGCCAAGTTATTTGAAGTGCCTTGCGCTAGGCTTATAGTAGTGGCGCCAAGGTTCCTGGCGCCACGGCCTTGGCCTTTGGCCAGGGCCAAATTTCTAAGGCGCTTTGCGCTTGTTCCATGGCGCCATGAATTATGGCGCCACGGCCTTGGTCTTTGGCCAAGGCCAACTTGTTGTGGCCAAGGCCAGTTTGTTTGTGGCCGCGTCTTGTGGCGTGGCCTTGGCTTTTAGCCAAGGCCAAGTAGGTTTGTGGCGTCTTTGCACCAATTTCTTGTAAATCCATGGTGGCCCATGGTTCAGAGTGCCATGCTATGTGGCGTTATGGCTTTGGCATCTGGCCAAGGTCGACTCTGGGGCAACCTGTGCCTTAGTCGTGGTGTGTGTGTGCTTATGCTACAACACACTTGAGGTCATGGCGTGTTTATCCATGTTAGGCTAGACCATCCTGAACTTGGGATTAGATCTGCTTAAGCCTGTTTAGGCTGATGTATGCCTCTCAGAGAGCTCTGGACCGGCCTGGAGCTTCAATATTCCTGAGGTTTGCATCAAGACTCGTATGTTGAGCCGTATTAAGAGGAAATCCATGAGGATACGTCTCTGTTAACTCTTCACCGTATACCATTAAGCGACCTGGTTCTGATATTGAGATGTGTGTCGACATGAAGCAGGTCAATGGGTTTAATATGTTGGTAAGGTTATAGTACTGCACTATGATATTACCCTCCCCACCGGAGTTATAAGAGAGAGCTCATAGAGAGTTTGTCGAGCTCATGGAATGGGTTGCACTCTGAGCTATGAGCCTGAATAGGCGATTGCCTTTAATAAGGCATGGTTTCGAGAGTGTTTTGACAATCTTGTCCCTCTCTCATTTTTCACCATCTACATACGTCAATAATGTCGGTATTCTCGTAGACTTGTGTTTCATTACCGACAAACTGAAAGAAAATTCAAAACAAGCGGGAGTTCAACAATATGTTTCAAGCTATATGATGAAAGCTTAGCATGAGAAGATGACTGAGTTTACCTCGACAAGGGAAAGATTTTCATCAGCAACCTCATCAAAATCTTTACTAAGGTTTTGAGCATCACTGATCTTCGTACCCACGAAGTAGCTATCTTCAATCTCTTCGTTACCACCAGAAGGCTGCAAGAGCGAACAAGGTGAGAATAAAATACTGAAATATTTTACTTCAAATTAAAAGAGTTGACGAAAGTAACCTGTGTAGCATCAAGTGTTATGTCGTGCCATTCGGAGTTGCTCCACCGAAGAATGAGCTTTGGCCAAAGGGAGTGAATCAAGCATTCTCAAAACCTAGAGCAGGTCCATCCTAAATCAAATAAGGAAGAAACGTCATCAAAAGAAGATATTACAATGAGTTCACGACGTTTTCTAAAGAAGAACTTTTCTGACGCATATCTGAATTCTGACGAAGTACTGTAGAAAACGCCAAAATTGTACAAATCCGTAAGGAATTTGGAAAAGTTTCCTTCACGAAAGTTGTTCGTATGGATGTTTTCCATAACGTGCTAAAAGGGCTTAATTTTTGGAGAAGTATACTATCCAGAATAAATTTTTGACTGAACAACGTGCAGTCTGCAATATTCTGGAGGTTACTCCAACTTGTGGCACATGAAATAACGGGCAAACAAGCTTGGAATTCAGATTTTCTTTTTCGAAGTGAAAGCTACGGATGTCCTTTTTCTAATTTTGGGTCAACCATCAAAATCCAATGTCGGATAAGATATTATGGCCGTTCTCGCGCCATGACTCGAAACAAGAAAATCTGACGGGATTTTTACTTTTCTACTAAAAGTGGAAATGTAACAAAGAGAATGAAGTCTTACCGTTACCCAATCCTTTGCAAATGGATTGGGGACTTGATTAGCACTTAAAGGAGTTGCCATGGAGCTGTTGCTAGCTGGGGAAAATGATGCCCCACCCGGAAGACGATTAACACCGAAAGATACAGTTTCAGTATTGGTCTCTTGTGTTGCGACGCTAACGAATTTCTGATTAGGCGGAGTTGGCTGCACAAAAGAGTCATGAATAAAATGTCAAGAATATCACAAGTCAAGCTTATGTGAGTACTCCAAAGTACAAGGTCATGTTTGGGCTTCATGTTCGTGAATAAAGAGTCTGTGCAGACGTGGCTAGTCCATCAACTTATGCTCACCCTGGAACACTCACGGTTCCATGCTGCGTAGGGGACTAAATGTTGATGGTGGTTTTTGGCGAGGAGGTTATTTTGCATCAATTTTGGCATCTTGGAATGGCTCAAGGCAAGGTATGAATTTATTTACAGTAGGGATAAGAGAGTTGGCTACCATGGCCATATTTTGATCTTTCACGACCATAGCCTAGTACCATGGTCCACATCCCTAGCCTACGCATATCCACCCTAGGCGCCTGACCCTTGCCTATGCATGCAACCTTGCTTATGCACGCATCCTTGCCTATGCATGCAACCTAGCCTATGCTCATGCACACGCCCTAGCTAGCTCACGCGTCTTCCTAGCTTATGCACTTGCCCTAGTTCACGCATCCTTTGTTTATGCACTTGCCTTGCTCACGCTAGCATATGTGGATGGCCCACACGGCGATCCCATCCAATCTCACGTCCTTGCTTACCTACCTTGCTCACGCTAGCATATGTGGATGGCCCACACGGCCATCCCATCCCATCTCGCGTCCCTACTTTGCCTTGGATGTGGCTTATGCCAAGGCCCCACATTTTGCTTGGTCGTAGTTTAGGCTGCGGCCCCACTTTTTTTGCTTGGCTGTGATTTAGGTCTGGTGCCACTTTCTTTGGTTGGCCATAACCAGATATCATGGTCCCACATTATTGGCTTGGCCGTAGTTTAGGCGGCCCCACTTTTAGAGCTTGGCCATGCCTAATGCATGGCCCCACTTTTTTGGTTTGGTCGTGGTTGTTACCACGACCCCACTCTTTCCTCTTGGCCGTGACTCTAGTCACGGCCCCACTTTCTTCCCTTGGTCGTGGCTCTTGCCACGACCCCACTTTTATTGCTAGCGCAACTCTTCTTGTAGACCCCACTTTTATAGGTTAGCTATAAAACAATATTATGGCCTACTTTTATCACACGCCATAGATTGAGGGTCCCACTTCTTAATCTTTGAGCTACCTCTACTTATGGGTCCCACTGATCCAATTCCTAGATGATTACGGTCTTTATTGAATCCATGATATTCTAGTTTCCTAATCAAATTCGGAAATCTGACAGATTACGAATTTCCTCAAAGAACGACTTATACGGTCTAATCCGTGAGGATTCAGGAGAAACTTCCTTCATGAAAATTGCTCATCAGCGAGTTTCCCATGACTTACTAAAATTTCATAATTTTAAAAAATATAGGCTGGCCTGGGCGATTTTTAGAGTAAGTGACGTGCAAACTGTCTAGAAATCTGAATATGACGTAATGTTATGGTTCATCCCTATACATCCTATAGCTAACTTCCTAATAAGATTATTATGCTATGTAACATAGCTTATTATCATTCATGTGGCCTATATTTAGGTCTTGAATTGGAAATACTCATGCATTCTTGGTTATGGCTACGCTGTGTTAGCATAACTCGCCTTTTTCCTGATTATAGACTTGCTTTTATAATCAGTGCTACATTTCTTAATCATGGCTCATAGCTATGACTTATATTATTTTGGATATTCATATGTATCTATTACTCAGGGAATTGGTGCATTATATGCCACAAGCCAATTTCTCATATTTATGGCATACAGAAAGTCGTATTTACTTGACTATTGCCACATAGGGTTGCTGAAATCCCCTCAGTCTAAATGGCGATTGCATAGCTCAATCCTTAGACTATTCTCATTGGTTTAAATAGTGATTGCCCGGCTCAATCCTTAGACCAAGCCTAAAAGAGATACACAAGCTTATCGCTTAAATCTCTATTTTTATGCAAAGTCCTAAGTTTACCAGTAATTGGTACGACTTGCACTTAGTCAGCTTTGACTTAACAAATATTCAACACTTAACAAATCTTACGAGAATCAAGTAAGTTACATGGGGGATATTCTTTAGGGTTTTGGTTTGGCGGTCTACGGCACGTGTGATTGCAACGGCTCAATCACTCAACGGGAAAGAAAACTAAGTCGTGTGAACGTTGCTGAAAAGAGGGGATGAGAAAGTGGGTTGTTAGTCTTCCCTAATATTAGGAACCGTGTTTTCCGGCCTCCCGGAATCTTAACCGGCCTCCCGCTACGTGACAAAACGGGGCAAAATGGTAATTATTTTTTAAAAAATGCTAATCTACCCTTGGACTGATTAACACTAATTTTTATGATTAACACTAATGATAATGATTAGTACTAATGATTTCGGCTTATAGATTTTTTTGTTTTTGGGTGAGAAATTTCTTGGGTTTCGGGGGAGAAGAAGGGGAAAAATCTTGAGCTACACAGAAGCATTTTCGGCCTACACGATAATATGTTTCTCTGGGCCGAAAATACTATTTGAAAATGGCAGCTATGTTGCTAGTTTCGGCCTAGAGAAATATTCCATCGTCTGGGCCGAAATTGTATCGGCTTAAGATCTAAAATTCTATCTAGGCCGAAACTCTCTGGGTTATCATAATACTATTTTTGGCTTATAATCTTAAACTTCTATATAAGTCGAAACAGTTTCGGCTCATAATCTTAAACTTATATATAAACCGAAACAGTTTCGGCTCATTTTTTTTTTCTTCATATAAGCTGAACTTATTTCGGCTCATTCATTTCTTTTTTCATTTGAGCCGAAACTGTTTCGGCTCATTCGTGTGGTTAAAATTTAAAATTGGTGAAAAGCCATTGAATAATTTGAATTACTGACCTGCATTGAACACCACAGTAAACAAACAAGTATTCAAGAGCTTTAGGAAGTTTAAAGCTTCTATGAGAAAGATTTCGATGAAACGAATGAGTAATTCCAAAGAGTCCAGTGATCACATAAAGTGAAGCAGCAACCCAAAATGCATTCCAACTGAATACAAGAGGTGCGAAAAGGCAGCATATATGCGCACAACCACAACAGTGGCTATATCAACTGAATTCCATTTTCTTCCAAAATAAACACTCCTCTTTTTCACTTCCACATCTGACAACACAAATTACCCATCTAACAACCCCAATTCAGTGACCTTTTTAAAAGCATTTATCCAAACATTTCACAAGCATTCCATATGGACAAACAATTCATACCTTCAACTTGACATTGATATATAGAATCAAGCACACATTTGAGATCAAAATCAAACAATTCATACCTACATGATTCATTGTATACAAGCATCTATACACTTGCACAAGGTAAGCTTTTATTTGGAGGAGGCAACATTCTTATTTACCACAATCCCTATATATCAGCACCACCATTAACAGTTACTAGTACTACTATTTGTACAAAAAAAAATACCCACAACACTACCACAGCACCAACAACACACTACAGCACCAACACCACCACTACCACCACCACCACCACCACCACCACCACCACCTTTACTGCAATCACCACACCACCATAACCAGCTACAACAAATAAAAAACCCATTTCAGAAATCAAATAAAAAACCCATTTCAAATTCTAAATGAAATCAATAACCTAAATCAGTAAAAATCTCAATTTTGAGAAATCCTAAATTATGAAGATTTGAACATGGATAGGTTCCAATACTAAAGATTTGAAAAACCCAAATAAACACCGAAAATCCAAAACAAACAGCAAAGAAACCCACAATCACTCAAATCCAAAACAAACAGCAAACAAATAATCATAACCTAAAATGAAAACCCATTTCAGAAATCAACATCAAACAGAAAACCCATCCATTAAAATCGTTTCATACCCTAATTTCGAATTTTAAGAACCCTAATTTTATGAACCTCCGTTTAC
>JAJJMA010127260.1:0-10199 GCA_023529015.1 Papaver nudicaule | reverse complement strand
AGAGACAAATTAGTGTCAGAGTGTAACTCGTCTGTATTAGCTGTATAACACTATTGTAAATCTTGTATAAATAGCGAGAGAAGCCTCTGAGAAAGGGGTTGGACACATTTCGGATTGGTCTAGAGAGAGGGAAAGTATTCTACTTGCTCTCTATAGCCCAAGGCTGAAATTAGGGTTCTTATTGTGAGTGCATACTTAGAATATTAGCAAGGTAATTGAGAGTTGTAACCGTGCTTATACTAGTGATATCCTTGGATGTAGTCCTTACATAAGGGCGAACCAAGTAAACATCTTTTCAAGTATCTCTAACCTTAATCTCTTAGTATTTCCTATGTTACTTATTAGATGCATGTTTAGGGATGATTGTGTGTATGTTGATGTATGATATTTGGGTGTATTGTATAAGATCCGACCATTGGGATTTTATACAATTACATTTTGTTGCTAGAAGAGGTTTTGAATTTGTGTTTTCCTTGATTTTCAGTACGATTTGAGATGTTATCATATGTTCTTTGTTTCCATATATGGTATGATTTGTAAGTCTTAGAGGTCGCCGTTGATATTTCAGTTGCTCTATCATACTATTCAGAGAAGTTATGCTCGCTATGCAGGATTTCCTCATGATTCCCCTTTTGTTTCGCTATATATGGCATACCATGCAGCTTGTTATAATGATTCTCCTGTAGAATATTACTAAGATTAGGAAGTCTAGGGCATTTTTAGTATACCATGGCGATAGATCTGGATTTTCAGTAGACATTTTTTACTATTTATGGAAATCATGCTGTGTTAAGTGCTGTTCTGGTTATAGACAAGGGTTGGCCGGCCTGTTTCGGCGATTTTATCACATATTTCACTTTTTCACATGAGCAGTAGAGAAAACTAGTTATGTGGATAGAAAAAATGTTATTTTTGGTATGGGTTTTCTCGGAGAACGCAAATATAGATATATATTTCCGGCAAAAGAGTATCTTTTCCGGCGGGTTAGCAGAAATTATAGGCTCATTAAAGAAATTGTATTCTAAAACCGTTTCAAAATTTTTCCTTGAAACAACTGCCGTACTATCATTTTGATTTGAAAATCACAATATCATAGGATGTTTTTGCAATTCTTATCATGATTGGGTCATCATCTGCACATCACATGATTTAAAGCTGTTCTTTTTGTCTTTCATTCATCAACATTCTGAAAAAGCAACCCAACTAACTTATTTGGCATTTACCCACAGTACTAACAGAGCAATACTGTCAGGAAGTGTGTTTGTCTTCTTTTACAGAACTTGGGCGAATGGGTCCTAGAGGAAGAAGCGATAAAGCCCCGGCGGGTAGGCCTCCTCGACATCCCAACCTTCCTACACCAGCAACATTCCCCAGTGGTCACAACACTAGAAGCAGAGCAATGGAACCAGCTGGCCGGACAGATACCCTTTTGGCAAGCACGTCTCGGCGACCACCTATTCAGCGAGTAGCACGCCAGGAGGAGGTTTACATGGAGGACATCACTCATTTAGAGGATGCAGAAAGATCACCCGAGCCTAATTTATTACTGCGAAGGGTCAGCAGTCAGGTAGAAGCCAATGCCTACGGCGAGCAAGCTGAGGATGGAAGATTCACCATGAGAGCCATAGGCGAGACATCCAATGTTGGGGAAGCAGCTCAAAATGCTACTGCAGGAGACACAGTGGCAGCTAATATTCAGCAACAGTTAACCCAAGATGTCGGCGAAGCACTTCATGTGGCTGAGGAAATTCCAGCAGCAGTAGCAGAACCTATTACGGTGGGAGAAACTCCACAGGCAGCAAGTGGAAATGGTGCGGCGATAATACCAGGAGCTACTGTAACTCTTCCAGTGGTGATAGCAGATAACACTGGATCCACAAATACTACTGAAACGTTGCTGAGGCAAATTCTTGAGGCCAATAACAGACAAGCGAGTCAAATGGAGAGACAAATGCAATTGCAGATGGAGACGGTACTTCAGAGCCATAGAGAATTGATGGCGGCGCAAAATAAAGGTCATGCATCCCACTCACATTCAACTCGCCATGCGTCCCATGCACATTCATCTCGCCATGAATCCCATGCGCATTCGTCTCGCCATGAGTCTCATTCGCATACAACTCGCCGAGTTGAAAAGAGTGGAACCAGCATAGCAGGGATCTCAGATTCATCGGCGAAATATGACGAAAGAGGCAGAAGGGTGAATGTGCCTGGAAGAGATAGCAAAGACCATAGCATCTCTAAGCGGCAGCATAAAGTAGATAAAGAGATGAAGAAGGACCTTCGCCGACTAAAGCATAAAGTGGAAGCTCTGAGTGGATCTTCAAGGGAGTCGAAATACAGGGTTGCACTGTCAGAGGCGCAAAAAACACCCTTTCATGATTGTATCACATATGGGTACGTGTCTCCCAAATATTCTACGCCTAAATTCACTTCCACCTATGATGGAACTGGAGACCCATCGCAGCATTCAAGAGCTTACAAGAGAGATATGGCGGCCTGGGTAGGATCAGATCCCATAATGTGTATGGCCTTCCCCGCTACCCTTAAAGATGAAGCCTTAGCTTGGTTTGATGGGCTTGAAGAAGGGAAAATTAAATCTTTTGAGAAATTAGAATGCAAATTCTTGCGTGCTTTTATTCAGAATAATAGAAGTCGGCCTGGCGTGGAAAGATTATTCAACATCAAGAGAAGGACCTCGGAGACTTACAAAAATTTTATCCAAAGATGGAGGAAGGCAAGTAACGAAGTAGGATCAGAAGTGTCAGAAAAGGAAAAGATAAGGTCATTCCTTAGTGGTATGGAGACGTCAGATTTGTTGTATCAAAAGTTATTCTGGGAAATGCCGAAGGATATGCAGACTTTGAGGGCAATACAAGATGAATGGATAAATTATGAAGAAATCCGAGAAGAGGAGCTCCGCTTGAAGAAGGAAAGAGCAAAACAAATTCACTCGATCAATAGTTTCTCGCCGGAAGACCAGGAAGAAATTAAAAAAGAGTGGTTGAAGGCAGAACAGCGGAAGTTGACGCAGAATCCCTCTTCGGCGGTGGCAGTATCTGAGGTAGGAAAGCAGCAACAGCAAGTTACCGCCGAGCAACATTGGAATTCGCAGAAGCGAGAAAATTACGATGGGCGTGATAAGCAAGACAATCGAGGAGGAAACTATGGACGAGGAGGAAGAGATAATCGGCGAAATGGGAATGGATAAAGAAGATATAATGGAGATAATAGAAATTCGGCAGAGGCAACCAGCAACCTTTCCAAGACGCTACTCTACCAAAGTTGCGTGTCTCCTACACGGATGCATTTGGCCAAATTGAAAGTTCAAACTGTAGGGATGACATCCGCTATCCTTATAACAGAGGAAACCCAAGGGCCCCGCTGACCAATACCAATTCCTTTTGTCAATTCCATCAGTTCCATGGCCATACAACTGAGAACTGCACCGGCGTACAACAAGAAGTCCATCGATTCATCCGCTTGGGGAAATTCCAAGAATTCTTAGAGTTGCCACCACCACCTCCTATCATGGTCCAGCCAATTCCAGCTCACACTCCAAATGTGTACGAGGTAAAGGTTGAGCGAGATTTGTTGGAATTAAACTGCTTTTCCATTGTACATTCAAAGATTACCAGGGATGAATTTCATGATAATGTTCTATCTCGTGTTCATAAGCGAGATAGAATGGGAAATGAGATTTGTAGTGTTGCCGCTAGGCAAGAGCCTTTGCAAGATTGGATGAAGGCATGTGTCGGGTTCTCCGCCGAAGAGATTCCTCCAGAAGGAAGAAATCATAACAACCCCTTGGTTCTCACTATTCAAATGGGGCAATTCAGGCTTCCAAAGGTGCTTATTGACCCGGGAAGTTCCGTGGATATCCTCTTTAACACTGCCTTTGAGGCAATGAGGGCGAAGGATGATAAAATACCCTCGCCAACAGTCTCCTCCTATAACATTTATGGGTTTAATGGCATCGCTTCTAAGCCTAAAGGCGAGATTGAATTTAAAGTCAAGATTTGCAAAGATTATTTCTTGAAAACTACTCTTTGCATTGTGGATGTTGACTCGCCGTATGCCGCAATTCTAGGAAGACCATGGCTCCACAGTTTGAAGGGAGCATCTTCTACTTATCATCAACGCCTGAGATTCCCCACACCAATGGGAGTCGCCGAGTATGTAGGAGACTTAACGGAGGCCAAGGCGTGTAATTCGGCGGACGTGTAAATGCGAGAAAATAGAAAAGCAAAGATTGCAGAGAAAAAGAAGCTCGGCAAGGAAGCAGTTAAGGAGCAGGATATTCTAGACTTCATCGCCAACCCAATCACATATGTGCATTCAGTAAACTCGGTAGAAGACTCGGCGAAGTCTGGAGATAAGACCTTATAGCAATTAAAGGAACCATCGTCGATGGGAGAACCAGAACTACATTTTACGGCGGTGGAACCCACTAAGGATGTTAATATCGGCGATGATCAGGATCCAAAGATGGTAAAGATTGGTACTCTATTAAATGAAGACGAATCGGCGGAGCTGCAAGCGCTACTCAAGGAGTATGTTGATGTCTTTGCTTGGGGCATGAACGAGATGCCAGGTATTGACCCGGCGATAGCATGTCATAAATTAGATATTGATCCAAGGATCAGGCCATTCAAGCAAAGGATAAGGAAATTGGCCCCAGCTTACAAAGAAGCAGTAGAGGCAGAAATTGACAAAATGAAGGCATCTGGTATAATAAGGCCAGTGCAATATCCACAATGGATAGCTAACATGGTAGTAGTACCTAAGAAGAACAAGGGAGTAAGAATCTGCATCGACTTCAGCGACCTCAATAGAGCATGTCCAAAGAATAGTTTCCCACTGCCAAGTATTGACCAGACTGTAGACGCTACATCATGCCACGAGTTGCTGTCATTTATGGATGGTTATTCAGGATATAACCAAATACCTTTGGTGGAGGAAGATCAAAAGCACACAGCTTTCTTTTCCACTAAAGGGTTATTTTGTTACACCCGAATGCCATTTGGGTTGAAGAATGCCGGCGCTACTTATCAAGAAATGGCGCAGAAAATGTTCGAAAAATGGATAGGGAAGACGATGGAAGTATACGTGGACGACATGCTGGTTAAGAGCAAGAATAAGCAAACTCACGTGGAAGACCTCAAAGAAATATTCAACCATATGCGTATTACTAAGTTAAAGATTAACCCGGCGAAATGCATTTTTGGTGTGACTTTAGGAAAGTTCTTAGGATATGTCGTCACGAAGAAAGGAGTGGAAGCTGACCAAGCCAAGATTAAGGCAATTATAGAAATGCCTTCGCCGGTAACAGTAAAAGATGTTATGCGGCTCAATGGGACTTTGGCGTCTCTTAACAGATTCATATCAAGGTTCTCCGATAAATGCAAACTATTTTTCCAGACATTGAAAAAAAGGAGAAAAGTTCAACTGGACTGAGGCACATGAAGCTGCCTTTCAAGGTATTAAAAAGTATCTCGCCACTCTCCCAGCAATTCAACCACCTGAACATGGCGAAGAACTTAGGGTGTATCTCGCTGCAACACCTTTCGCCATAAGCGCAGTGCTTGTAAGAACCAAGGGCGGGGAAACACCTATATATTATATCAGCAGAACACTGCAAGGGGCAGAAAAGAATTATACTAAAATAGAGAGCAGTTGATCTTGGCGCTGGTCTTTGCATCTCAGCGACTACGTCGATACTTTCACGCTTATCCCATTGTAGTCCTCACTAAGACTCCCATAGAGTCTATCTTGCACAGCTCTCAGCGGGTGGGACGTATCGCCAAGTGGAATCAGCAGATTGAGCAATTCGGCGTCCAATATGAAATACGTACGGCTCAACGGTCTCAAGTCATTGCAGATTTTCTCGCTGACTTCCCAGTTGATGAGGAAGAGGAGATAGAAGAAATCCCATCCTCTTTGGATGAGCAAGAACATGAAGTGCCAGATCTATTGAAGTGCAGTCCTGACGGATGGGAGGTTTACGTAAACGGCTCATCAAATAAAGAAGGAAATGGAATAGGGATTGTCCTTATTTCGCCGAAAGGGGCAAGGATAGTACACTCGCTAAGGCTAGAATTCCCGGCGACTAATAATGAGGCAGAATATGAAGCGGTTATTCACGCCATGCGAATACTCATTGAAATGCGTATCAGCAATGTCAGATTGACAAGCGATTCTCAGCTAGTGATTCGACAAATATCTGGACGATACCAGACAGCAGACCCATCTATGCAGAAGTACCTAAAACTTGCTAGGGAGTATGCCCAGAGGATCACAGGTATCAAGTTTCGCCACATCTGCAGAAAAGATAACAGGCACGCCGATGCATTGGCGTTCATCTCCTCAATGATGACAAATCCAGATGTTCCTTCAATAGCCATTGAAAGAGTGATACAGCCATCGGTAGCAGCACGAAAGCAAAGAGAAATGTTAACAACAAGCACTGAAGAATCAGCAGAGACAGATTGGAGAACGCCGATACGGTATTATTTGGACCGCTCAACCTTACCAGGAAAGCAGATTTTAGCTCATCAAGTCATTAGCCGTTCGGCGAATTATGAACTCCGAGATGGAATCCTATATCGCCGGTCATTCTCTGGACCACTGCTGCGTTGCGTATCAAGGGAAGAAGGCAATAAATTACTAAAAGAAATCCATGAAGGAGACTGTGGGAATCATAGTGGCCAAAGAGCTTTAGCCTTGAAGGTCAGGATGCAGGGATACTACTGGCCTTGAATGAATAAAGATGCAAAAGAATATGTTCAGCGATGCAAACCATGTCAGTTGTATGGAAGAAGAATCAAGGCGCCGGCAACATCTTTAAATTCAGTGCTCAGCCCTTGGCCTTTCGCCAAGTGGGGCATTGATATTATTGGACCACTAACTACAGGCTCCGGACAACGGAAATACATCATCGTGGCGACAGATTATTTCACCAAGTGGTGCGAAGCCAAGGCCATCAGGAAGAAAACAGGTCACGAAGTATTCACATTCATTTGGGAGAACATATTCTGCAGATTCGGTGTACCGGCAGAGATATGTACCGACAATGGAAAGGAGTTAGTCGGCGACAACATAAGAAAGTTACTCGCCCACTACAGTGTCAAGTTAGGAAAATCAACTCCCTTGTACCCTCAGAGTAATGGGCAGGCAGAAGCCACCAATAAGACTATTGGAATGGGATTGAAGAAAAGGCTGGAGAAGCACAAAAAGGCATGGTGTGAGCATTTACACAATGTCTTGTGGTCATATAGAACCACAGTTCGAGAAGCAACCGGAGCATCTCCCTTCCTACTCACCTTTGGCGCCGAAGCAGTACTCCCATCTGAAGTAATCTTGCCCACTACAAAGCATGAGGCATGGGAAAAGAATTTGAATACAGACTTGATTCTGGCCAAGCTAGATGACTTAGAAGAGCAACGGCTGATCGCCCTTACGCACATGGAGAATTACCACCGCCGATTATCAAGAGAGTACAACAAGCGAGTGATTCCAAGAGAATATCTACCCGGCGAGTTGGTACTTCGAGAAATTCCCCCGTCTCAGCGAGAAGGATGCAGGAAATTGGAACCTGTATGGGATGGCCCTTATGTGGTCAAAAGAGTGGCTGGGCCAGGAGCGTATGTACTGATTGATGAGCATGGCGTGCAACTTGAACATCCATGGAACGCCAGATTCCTTAAGAAGTACTATCCTTGAAGGAAACAATGTAAAATCCGAAGTCTTGGGCGGGCATAATACCCAAGAAGTCTTATTAGCTCATGTAAAACAACAGCGAATAAGATCCGGGGACGTAGGTTTGCTATCATGCGCCGAACCCCGTTAACAAATTACTGAGTCATTTGCATTTTTCATTCACTGAGTAATCTAACTACAGTGATAGCTAGAATTTTAAAGCTCCAAGAGCACAATAGCTGAGGCAAAATACTCAGCAACAGGCTATAAAAGCCATCTACAGAGGCACAAATGCCCAAGGCAATAAAAGCCACACCAAAACCCTGATCAGGTACTAAGGCCATGTGCCATCTTTAAAGGCATAATGCCCAAATCAATAAAACTAACTAAGAGCCAAGATCTCTTATGAAGAAAGCTTGCTAGCATTGAGTGAACGCACATACTTGTAAGAGTTAGTCCGACCCAGGCTTAGTTGTAAGGCCAGTCGTGTTACTTGTTGATCTGTAAGTGTTTGGGCGAATAAGAACCCTTTTGCTGTAGCATCACATCGGCGGTTCCGCTGGTGTGTTAATCCGTCTACGCCATAGCATCACCTCTGGCGGACGCCATAGTGTATTAAAGTCTATGGGGCAACCCAAGCAGCTTATATTAGATCGCCGACGGGCACAAGTAATGGTTACGGCTGGGATCTAATCATGTCGCTCTGAGAAATTGTTGGCTGTACAGGACCAGGACTTCACCCAATGACAAGTTAAGTCTTTGAAGACGAAATAGAAACAAATATGATGAAGGGAGTAAAAGAAAAATCGCCCGTTAATAAAGGGTGTTGACAGACAAGAAAACAATAATTTACAAGGAAGATTGTTCATTGCAAAAAGGAAAGGTAATATCCCAGCACAGCGATAATAAAGGAAGAAAGGAACAAAAACCATTTCCGATATAACAAAAGCAAGAAAGAAAGATTGTTCTTTACAAAAACAAACAAACTGCAGAGGCGTAAAAGGAAAGCGTAAAGAGAAGTCGCCGGTTCTCCCTTAAGTTCATGGAGCAGTCTGGTTCTCACCATCATGAGTCTTCTCTCCACCCTCAGACTGGCCACTACCTGTGTTTTCACCGTGCCCCTTTTCATCTTCTTCTTCTGCTTCTTCCTCTTCCTCTACATCCTCTTCTTCATGGACTACATCTTCTTCTTCCTCAACATCTTCCTCGCCGCTAGATCCCGATCCCTCGCCATCATCACAATCCACAACCTCCTTCACGGCGGAAGCTTTAGGAGTAAGAACATATTCAGCAGGAATCTCAAGTTTCATCTTGGGGAATTCCCTATTGACATATTCTTGAACGGCGATGAAGTCCATCATGAGTAACTGCTGCTTGTGTTTGGCGTCTTTAGCTTGGAGATCTTTCTGAGCCTTGCTCAAATCAGCTTAAAGTCCGCTCTGGATTTTACCCAAATACTTCACCTTACTTTCAAGGCCTTCAATACTGGTTTGGCATTTCTTGTGGTCTTGAAGTTGAAGGTTCAGTTCAGCGATCTGGTTGGGACATTGGCGGTGAGCCTCCACAGCCTGTTTTAGCCTTTCTTCACAACCATGGTGATGAGTAAGTTTCCCAGCCAAGTCAGAGATAGTGTCGGTACAAAGTTTGTGGTCCTCAACAATTTTATGCTGTTTCTCCAATTCTTCTTCCAACTGTTTGACTCACCCTGGAAAGATAAGACATAGGAGTTAGAAACTGAGGCAATATGAAGAATCAGGCGGAAAAATATCCTAGAAATCTACCTTCCAACTCGCTCACGTGCCTACAAGCACCAGTTTGGGCTTCTACAAGGAGTTGTAGATGGGATTCAAATTTAGCGTTAACAGAAGAACCGGATACATTGGCCACTTGCTGCAGTTGGGCCTTTAGCTGGTTGTCAAGTTCTCTGGCGCGATCGCCATGAATCTTACAGAAGTCTTTCCACCTTTGCATTTCCTGCTCGGCGAAATCTCTCTCAGAAATGGCAGTATTAAGGCGAGAGGCAAGCTTATCAGCTCTCGCCTTCTCATCTAAACGCAAAGAGCTCGGTCTCATATGATCCACGATGGCGGCCTCTTTCCGTTTGTTATTAAGTTCAGCTAGTCGGCGGGCATTATCTCGTTCGCTCTCCATCCACTTTAGATCGGCTTGGGAAACTTTGAGAAGATTATCAAGGTTAACATTTAATTCGTTAACATAATTTAATTCTCGGCGGTACCACTCAATAGTCTTAGCCTGGCCGTACATCATATTGCACTTCTTAGCATTAGCATTCGCCAAGTTATCTATCTCGGTTTCAACTCGCTTCAGTCGTGTGTCAGAATGCTGACGGCAACCTTGGAAGGGGCAAGATCTAAGGGATTCGGCGAAAGACTATAATGTAAAGAAATTTCAGTCTGCAAGTTAAAAGAGGAAAATACCTTGAAGTTCATCACATTCATTGGATTTTGTGATGCTAGCATTAAGCCACTTTGTCGCTTCTG
>JAJJMA010127222.1:0-12898 GCA_023529015.1 Papaver nudicaule | reverse complement strand
TTCTTAAGGATAAGGATTGCTGACGAGGTTTCCACTGAGTCAACAAGTCAACTCTGACAATCTATCCGTTCTGACGAGTAATGAATGCTCAACTACTTGTCAACTACTTATCACCTTCCCCCGCTACGCTGCTCTCGCTCCGCTAATGCTGTTTATACCGCCGACTCCTACTTCACATCTTACCGCTATGCCCAAGTATTAGGTGCTTTGCCCACAGCTTTCATTGTTGATTCCATACTTCTCTTGAGTGACCTTTGTGATATGCTTCCGCCCTTAGGATGCTATTACTATGCAAAGGCATTTTCTACCCTTACATTTTGCCTCTTTCATTTCCAAGATCTTTGATCGCCGGGGATGAAATTTTCTCCTTCGCCGAAAATGCCGCGCCCACGTTCTCCACTCCTGCTTCAATTACGCCGTACACTCTCCTCTAAATTTCCGTTACACTACGTGTTCTCTTCTCAGCTTCCGTTACGCCACGTGCTCTTCATGCAGACGCCCTTACTTTATGACTGGTAACCGTTGGTGCCCACGATCTCCGATACTTCTCCACAACTTGTAACCGCTGATTGCCAGTTAAGCTTTCCCCTCCTATAAATACTAAGTTTTTTCCTGATCCTTTACCTTCTTCTTCTTCACTCGAGAGCGAAATTTTTTTCCAGAGCTTCTTCAAACCCTAACTCCTCTCATGCTGCTGTCATATTTTCTCAAAACTCCTCTATTCCATCACAAAACTTCTCGTTACCACTTTACCTTCCTCTTTCTCCTATTCTCGTGTGATTCCTGTGTTTTGATCTCCTTTCCTCACCTCTTAGCCGGATTTATTCATCTCCTCCGGTAAATCGCTATCTCGCCTGTGTCTTGATTCCGGTATCTTTTCTGTGTTCATGGCTTCTACTACTCAAACTTCTTCTAGCTCTGCAACTCCCAAAGCTCAAGTCTCCGCCTCGCCAATCAATGAAGTTGAATCTCCTTCTTCTCCCGCTGCTACTAAGGCTCTTACACGCCCATCCTGGAAAAAATGGCCGGAGTATTGCGCTTTTGACAAAGTGTTCATTGCCCCTTTAACATTGACGCCCCTGAAGAAAGTGAAAAAGGCTTCTACCCCTACTACTCTAGAAGATCTTCGAACGCCGGATCAGCATTGCGAGTGGGCGGTGACTGCTTATGGCACACTCAAGGCTGGGAAAGCGGATCTATTTCCTTTATACGATCCCGCCGATACATTCATGTGTGATTTATTTCTGGCGATCAAGAAAAGTCCCTTCCAACTCACGGCGAATGAAATTCGCATCTTGGTGGAGTGGAAGCTCCGCCGCAGCAACAAGACAAACTACCCATATTTGTTTGAGGAGGGTAGGTTTTCTCCCGAGGAGTATACCGTTGAGAATTTTTTAAAGCAGTATGATGTTCTTCCTTCTTCAGTAAAAGGTGAGCCCTGGGCTTACCGTTTTGTTACCAAGAAGAGATTAGCAAAGAAACCAGCGGAAGTCATGCTCGGTGCTGTGGACGCCAAGGAAGTTACTGGTACTACTACGGCGAGAAAGAGTTCCGAGACTGGCTGGACCAATATACCTTGTTCGCTGGAGGGTCCTTGGTTGCTAGGGTGGTGTGACGTTGATAGAACAATCAAGCGACTGGACTTCCTTGAGGAACACAAGCGCTTCAAAGATCATGACTTTACCCATTTGGACTGGGCGGAAGAGGAACAGTATCTAGACGCCGATGGCAAGATACAAATAGACTCCCAGGGTAACTGGCTGGTGTTATCTGCTGCCGCCAAAAAGTCTGCCAAAAGGAAGTCATCTTCTCAGGTAATGAATAATTTACTTTCGGTGAATATATATCTATATGCCTCTCGATATCTTCTAGCCGAGCTTTGAGAAAGGCATAGCTGAAGATCTAGGAAGAAGCATACTAAGTTTTTCTTATTTTAAAAATATATCCGCATATATTTTTAAAATATATATCTATATTTGCCTCTGCTTGTTTCAAGATCTGATGGGTGTGCCGCTTATTCGCAGAGTACTCCTGCCCTGACTCCTGAGGAAGAACTCCGCCAGACGCTGAAAAAGATTAAATCAGATGCTGTCGCCGAAGGTTCTCAAGGTGAGACCTCTGCTAACACAGGAGATGCTCTGCCTCCGCCGTCCGGCACCGTGCTGCCTCAGCCAAGTTCAAATCGTACTCGGCGTTCAACTTCTGCTTCCACCACTTCTTATTCTAAGAAGTTTTCCATCAACTTAAAAGATAAGACCCCTGTTACCAAAAATTTAGAAACCATCTCTGAAGAAAGGGACGGCGATACAGTGATGACTGACGCCGAACCTGTGAAAGAATCTTCGAAAATTCCATCTGGGCGAGAGCCTGTTGTTCCTCTCGCTAAGTTTGGCGAAGATGTTTTTATTCCTCGACCATCCCCTACCGCTAGGGATACTTTTACTGGTCCTTCTGGAGAGATCGACAGTTCTAGCTCTCCTGTCGCCGCTCTCACAGATCTTCATAGAATGCCTTCTGGCGATAGAGCTCCTAGATTCCCAATAAGGAGTGATACTGGTGTGATAGTGAATAGGCTCGCCGACTCTTTCTCCCGACTGCTTTCCCTGGAAGAAGAGAAGAACAGTCTAAATTCCCTTTACTATGAAGCTATGTTGAAGTATTCCACAACTGGCTTAGCCCATTCTGCGGATTTATCCTCCGTGGCCCGAGAGTTGACTCCCCAGGAACACTTTTTCATGGCCGCCGCGGTAACTATTCGTTCCAATATGTTCTTTATCAACTATTATGTCTTACTTTGCTGACTTCTCCTTTCACTCCTGCCTCAGGGATTTCAACATTGCTTGAGTCTTATTGACACTTTTGACGCACAAAGTGATAGGGTGAATTTCATGTCTCGTGAAAACGAGGATCTCGAGCGCCGGTTGAAGAAAAAAGAAACAGAAGCGACAAAGTGGCTCAATGCTAGCATCAAAGAATCCAATGAGCGTGACGAACTTCAAGGTACTTTCCTATTTTAACTTGCAGACTGAAATTTCTTTACATTCTAGTCTTTCGCTGAATCCCTTAGATCTTGCCCCTTCCAAGGTTGCCGTCAGCATGCTGACACACGACTGAAGCGAGCTGAAACCGAGATAGATAACTTGGCGAATGCTAATGCTAAGAAGTGCAATATGATGTACGGCCAGGCTAAGACTATTGAGTGGTACCGCCGAGAATTAAATTATGTTAACGAATTAAATGTTAACCTTGATAATCTTCTCAAAGTTTCTCAAGCCGATCTAAAGTGGATGGAGAGCGAACGAGATAATGCCCGCCGACTAGCTGAACTTAATAACAAACGGAAAGAAGCCGCCATTGTAGACCATATGAAAGCGAGCTCTCTGCGTTTAGATGAGAAGGCGAGAGCTGATAAGCTTGCCTCTCGCCTTAATACTGTCATTTCTGAGAGAGATTTCGCCGAACAGGAAATGCAAAGGTGGAAAGATTTCTGTAAGATTCATGGCGATCGCGCCAGAGAACTTGACAACCAGCTAAAGGCCCAACTGCAGCAAGTAGCCAATGTATCCGGTTCTTTTGTTAACGCTAAATTTGAATCCCATCTACAACTCCTTGTAGAAGCCCAAACTGGTGCTTGTAGGCACGTGAGCGAGTTGGAAGGTAGATTTCTAGGATATTTTCTCCGCCTGATTCTTCATGTTGCCTCAGTTTCTAACTCCAATGTTTTATCTTTCCAGGGCGAGTCAAACAGTTGGAAGAAGAATTGAAGAAGCAACATAAAGTTGTTGATGACCACAAACTTTGTACCGACACTATCTCTGACTTGGCTGGGAAACTCACCCATCACCATGGTTGTGAAGAAAGGCTAAAACAGGCTGTGGAGGCTCACCGCCAATGTCCCAACCAGATCGCTGAACTGAACCTTCAACTTCAAGACCACAAGAAATGCCAAACCAGTATTGAAGGCCTTGAAAGCAAGGTGAAGTATTTGGGTAAAATCCAGAGCGGACTTCAAGCTGATTTGAGCCAGGCTCAGAAAGATCTCCAAGCTAAAGACGCCAGACACAAGCAGCAGTTACTCATGATGGACTTCATCGCCGTTCAAGAATATGTCAATAGGGAATTCCCCAAAATGAAACTTGAGATTCCTGCTGAATATGTTCTTACTCCTAAGGCTTCCGCCGGGAAGGAGGTTGTGGATTGTGATGATGGCGAGGGGTCCGGATCTAGCGGCGAGGAAGATGTTGAAGAAGAAGATGTAGCCCATGAGGAAGAAGATGGAGAAGAAGAGGAGGAAGAAGAGGAAGAAGCAGAAGAAGAAGATGAAAAGGGGCAAGGCGAAAACACAGGTAGTGGCCAGTCTGAGGGTGAAAATAGGACTCATGATGGCGGGAACCAGACTGCTCCATGAACATAAAAGAGAACCGGCGACATCTCTTTACGCCTTCTTTTCATGCCTCTGTAGTTTCTTGTTTTTGTAAAGAACAATCTTACTTTCTTGCTTTTTGTTATATCAGAAATGATTTTTGTTCGTTTCACCCTTTATTATCGCCGTGTTGGGATATTACCATTCTCTTTTTGTAATGAACAATCTTCCTTTTAAATATTGTTTTCTTTCCTGTCAACATACATTTGTTTCTATTTCGTCTTCAAAGACTTAACTTGTCATTGAGTGAAGTCCTGGTCCTGTACAGCCAACAATTTCTCAGAGCGACATGATTAGATCCCAGCCGTAACCATTACTTGTGCCCGTCGGCGATCTAATATAAGCTGCTTGGGTTGCCCCATAGACTTTAATACACTATGGCGTCCGCCAGAGGTGATGCTATGGCGACAGATTAACACACCAGCGGCACCGCCGATGTGATGCTACAGCAAAAGGGTTCTTATTCACCCAAACACTTACAGATCAACAAGTAACACGACTGGCCTTACAACTAATCCTGGGTCGGACTAACTCTTACAAGTAGGTGCGTTCACTCAATGCAAGCAAGCTTTCTGCATAAGAGATCTTGGCTCTTAGTTAATTTTATTGATTTGGGCATTATGTCTTTAAGAATGGCACTTGGCCTTAGTACCTGATCATGGTTTTTATGTGGCTTTATTGCCTTGTGATTATTGGGCATTTGTGCCTCTGTAGACGGCTTTTATAGCCTGCTGCTGAGTATTTTTGCCTCAGCTATTGCGCTCTTGGAGCTTTGAAATTTTAGGCCTCACTATAGTTAGATTACCCAGTGAATGAAAAATGCAAGTGACGCAGTAATTTGTTAACGGGGTTCGGCGCATGATAGCAAACCTACGTCCCCGGATCTTATTCGCTATTGTTTTACATGATCTAATAAGACTTCTTAGGTATTATGCCCGCCCAAGACTTCGGATTTTACATTGTTTCCTTCAAGGATAGTACTTCTTAAGGAACCTGGCGTTCCATGGATGTTCAAGTTGCACGCCATGCTCATCAATCAGTACATACGCCCCTAGCCCAGCCACTCTTTTGACTACATAAGGGCCATCCCATACAGGTTCCAATTTCCTGCATCCTTCTCGCTGAGACGGGGGAATTTCTCGAAGTACCAACTCGCCGGGCAGATATTCTCTTGGAATCACTCGCTTGTTGTATTTTCTTGATAACCGGCGGTGATAATTCTCCATGTGTGTAAGGGCGATCGGCCGTTGCTCTTCTAAATCATCCAGCTTGGCCAGAATCAAGTCTGTATTCAAATTCTTTTCCCATGCCTCATGCTTTGTAGTGGCAGGATTACTTCAGATGGGAGTACTGCCTCAGCGCCAAAAGTGAGTAAGAAAGGAGATGCTCCCGTTGCTTCTCGAACCGTAGTTCTATATGACCACAAGACATTGTGCAAATGTTCACACCACGCCTTTTTATGCTTCTCCAGCCTTTTCTTCAGTCCCATTCCAATAGTCTTATTGGTGGCTTCTGCCTGTCCGTTACTCTGAGGGTACAAAGGGGTTGATTTTCCCAACTTAACACTGTAGTTAGCGAGTAACTTTCTTATGTTGTCGCCGACCAGTTCTTTTCCATTGTCAGTACATATCTCCGCCGGTACGCCGAATCTACAGAATATGTTCTCCCAGATGAATGTGAATACTTCTTGTCTTGTCTTCTTCCTGATAGCCTTGGCTTCACACCACTTGGTGAAATAATCTGTCGCCACGATAATGTATTTCCGTTGTCCGGATCCTGTAGTTAGCGGTCCAATGATGTCAATGCCCCACTTGGCGAAAGGCCAAGGGCTGAGCACTGAATTTAATGATGTCGCCGGTGCCTTGATTCTTCTTCCGTACAGCTGGCATGGTTTGCATCGCTGGGCATATTCTTTTGCATCTTTATTCATCCAAGGCCAATAATATCCTTGCATTCTAACCTTTAATGCTAGGGCTCTTTGGCCACTATGATTCCCACAGTCTCCTTCATGGATTTCTTTTAATAATTTATTGCCTTCTTCCCTTGATACACAGCGCAGCAGTGGTCCGGAGAATGACCGGCGATATAGGATTCCATCTCGGAGTTCATAATTCGCCGAACGGCTGATGACTTGATGAGCTAAAATTTGCTTTCCTGGTAAGGTTGAGCGGTCCAAATAATACCGTATCGGCGTTCTCCAATCTGTCTCTGCTGATTCTTCAGTGCTTGTTGTTAACACTTCTCTTTGCTCTCGTGCTGCTACTGATGATTGTGTCACTCTTTCGATAGCTATTGAAGGAACCTCTGGATTTGTCATCATTGAGGAGATGAATGCCAGCGCATCGGCGTGCCTGTTATCTTTTCTGCAGATGTGGCGAAACTTGATACCTGTGATCCTCTGGGCATACTCCCTAGCAAGTTTTAGGTACTTCTGCATAGATGGGTCTGCTGTCTGGTATCGCCCAGATATCTGTCGAATCACCAGCTGACAGTCGTTTGTCAACCTGACATTGCTAATATTCATTTCAATGAGTATTCGCATGGCGTGAATAACCGCTTCGTATTCTGCCTCATTATTAGTCGTCGGGAATTCTAGCCTTAGCGAATGTACTATCCTTGCTCCTTTTGGCGAGATGAGGACAATTCCTATTCCATTTCCTTCCTTATTTGATGAACCGTCTACATAAACCTCCCATCCGTCTGGACTGCACTTCAATAGATCCGACACTTCATGTTCTCGCTCATCCAAGGAGGATGGGATTTCTTCTATCTCCTCTTCCTCATCAATTGGGAAGTCGGCGAGAAAATCTGCAATGACTTGAGACCGTTGAGCCGTACGTACGTATTTCATATTGGACGCCGAATTGCTCAATCTGTTGATTCCACTTGGCGATACGTCCCACCCGCTGAGAGCTGTGCAGGATAGATTCTATTGGAGTTTTAGTGAGGACCACAATGGGATGAGCGTGAAAATATGGACGTAGTCGCTGAGATGCGAAAACCAACGCCAGGATCAACTGCTCTATTTTGGTATAATTCTTTTCTGCCCCTTGCAGTGTTCTACTGATATAATATATAGGTGTTTCCCCGCCTTTGGTTCTTACAAGCACTGCACTTATGGCGAAAGGTGTTGCAGCGAGATATACTCTGAGTTCTTCGCCGTGTTCAGGTGGTTGAATTGCTGGGAGAGTGGCGAGATACTTTTTAATGCCCTGAAATGCAGCTTCATGTGCCTCAGTCCAGTTGAACTTTTCTCCTTTCTTCAATGTCTGGAAAAATAGTTTGCACTTGTCGGAGAACCTTGAGATGAATCTGTTAAGAGACGCCAAAGTCCCATTGAGTCGCATAACATCTTTTACTGTTACCGGCGAGGGCATCTCTATAATTGCCTTAATCTTGGCTTGATCAGCTTCCACCCCTTCTTGGTGACGACATACCCCAAGAACTTTCCTGAAGTTACACCAAAAACGCATTTTGCCGGGTTGATTTTTAACTTAGTAACACGCATATGGTTAAATATTTCTCTGAGGTCTTCCACATGAGTTTGCTTCTTCTTGCTCTTGACAAGCATGTCGTCGACGTATACTTCCATCGTCTTCCCTATCCATTTTTCAAACATTTTCTGTGCCATTTCTTGATAAGTAGCGTCGGCATTCTTCAACCCGAATGGCATTCGAGTGTAACAAAATAACCCTTTAGTGGAAAAGAAAGTTGTGTGCTTTTGATCTTCCTCCGCCAAAGGTATTTGGTTATATCCTGAATAACCATCCATAAATGACAGCAACTCGTGACCTGATGTAGCGTCTACAGTTTGGTCAATACTTGGCAGTGGGAAACTATTCTTTGGACATGCTCTATTGAGGTCGCTGAAGTCGATGCAGATTCTTACTCCCTTGTTCTTCTTAGGTACTACTACCATGTTGGCTATCCATTGTGGATATTGCACTGGCCTTATTATACCAGATGCCTTCATTTTGTCAATTTCTGCCTCTACTGCTTCTTTGTAAGCTGGGGCCAATTTCCTTATCCTTTGCTTGAATGGTCTAATCTTTGGATCAATATCTAATTTATGACATGCTATCGCCGGGTCAATACCTGGCATCTCATTCATGCCCCAAGCAAAGACATCAACATACTCCTTGAGTAGCGCTTGCAACTCTGCCAATTCGTCTTCATTTAATAGAGTACCAATCTTTACCATCTTTGGATCCTGATCATCGCCGATATTAACATCCTTAGTGGGTTCCACCGCCGTAAAATGTAGGTCTGGTTCTCCCATCGGCGATGGTTCCTTTGATTGCTATAAGGTCTTATCTCCAGACTTCGCAGAGTCTTCTACCGAGTTTACTGAATGCACATATGTGATTGGGTTGGCGATGAAGTCTAGAATCTCCTGCTCCTTAACTGCTTCCTTACCGAGCTTCTTTTTCTCTGCAATCTTTGCTTTTCGATTTTCTCGCATTTGCACATCCGCCGAATTACACGCCTTGGCCACCGCTAAATCTCCTACATACTCGGCGACTCCCATTGGTGTGGGGAATCTCAGGCGTTGATGATAAGTAGAAGGTACTCCTTTCAGACTGTGGATCCATGGCCTTCCCAGGATTGCAGCATACGGCGAGTCAACATCCACAATGCAAAGAGTAGTTTTCAAGAAATAATCCTTGCAAATCTTGACTTTAAACTCAATCTCGCCTTTAGGCTTAGAAGCGATGCCATTAAACCCATAAATGTTATAGGAGGAGACTGTTGGCGAGGGTATTTTATCATCCTTCGCCCTCATTGCCTCAAAGGCAGTGTTAAAGAGGATATCCACGGAACTTCCCGGGTCAATAAGCACCTTTGGCAACCTGAACTGCCCCATCTAAATGGTGAGAACCAAGGGGTTGTTATGATTTCTTCCTTCTAGAGGAATCTCCTCGGCGGAGAATCCGACACATGCCTTCATCCAATCTTGCAAAGGCTCTTGCTTAGCGGCGACACTACAAATCTCATTTCCCATTCTATCTCGCTTATGAACACGAGATAGAACATTATCATGAAATTCATCCCTGGTAATCTTTGAATGTACAATGGAAAAGCAGTCTAATTCCAACAAATCCCGCTCAACCTTTACCTCGTACACATTTGGAGTAGGAGCTGGAATGGCCTGAATTGGCTGGACCATGATAGAAGGTGGCAGTGGCAACTCTAAGAATTCTTGGAATTTCCCCAAGCGGATGAATCGATGGACTTCTTGTTGTACGCCGGTGCAGTTCTCAGATGTATGGCCATGGAACTGATGGAATTGACAAAAGGAATTGGTATTGTTCGGCGGGGCCCTTGGGTTTCCTCTGTTATAGGGATAGCGGATGTCATCCCTACAGTTTGAACTTTCAATTTTGCCAAATACATCCGTGTAGGAGACACGCAACTTTGGTAGAGTAGCGTCTTGGAAAGGTTGCCGGTTGCCTCTGCCGAATTTTCTATTATCTCTATTATATCTTCTTTCACCATTCCCATTTCGCTGATAATCTCTTCCTCCCCGTCCATAGTTTCCTCCTCGATTGTCTTGCTTGTCACGCCCATCGTAATTTTCTCGCTTCTGCGAATTCCAATGATGCTCGGTGGTAACTTGCTGTTGCTGCTTTCCTACCTCAGGTACTACCACCACCGAAGAGGGATTCTGCGTTAACTTCCGCTGTTCTGCCTTCAACCACTCTTTTTTAATTTCTTCCTGGTCTTCCGGCGAGAAACTATTGATCGAGTGAATTTGTTTTGCTCTTTCCTTCTTCAAGTGAAGCTCCTCTTCTCGGATTTCTTCATAATTTATCCATTCATCTTGTATTGCCCTCAAAGTCTGCATATCCTTCGGCATTTCCCAGAATAACTTTTGATACAACAGATCTGACGTCTCCATACCACTAAGGAATGACCTTATCTTCTCATTTTCTGACACTTCTGATCCTACTTCGCTACTCGCCTTCCTCCATCTTTGGATAAAAATTTTGTAAGCCTCCGAGGTCCTTATCTTGATGTTGAATAATCTTTCCACGCCAGGCCGACTTCTGTTATTCTGAATAAAAGCACGCAAGAATTTGCATTCTAATTTCTCAAAAGATTTAATTTTCCCTTCTTCAAGCCCATCAAACCAAGCTAAGGCTTCATCTTTAAGGGTAGCGGGGAAAGCCATACACATTATGGGATCTGATCCTACCCAGGCCGCCATATCTCGCTTGTAAGCTCTCGAATGCTGCGAAGGGTCCCCAGTTCCATCATAGGTGGAAGTGAATTTAGGCGTAGAATATTTGGGAGACACGTACCCATATGTGATACAATCATGAAAGGGTGTTTTTTGCGCCTCTGACAGTGCAACCCTATATTTCGACTCCCTTGAAGATCCACTCAGAGCTTCCACTTTATGCTTTAGTCGGCGAAGGTCCTTCTTCATCTCTTTATCTATTTTATGCTGCCGCTTAGAGCTGCTATGGTCTTTGCTATCTCTTCCAAGCACATTCACCCTTCTGCCTCTTTCGTCATATTTCGCCGATGAATCCGAGATCCCTGCTGTGCTGGTTCCACTCTTTTCAACTCGGCGAGTTGTATGCGAATGAGACTCATGGCGAGACAAATGTGCATGGAACTCATGGCGAGATGAATGCGCATGGGATGCATGGCGAGTTGAATGTGAGTGGGATGCATGACCTTTGTTTTGTGCCGCCATCAATTCTCTATGACTCTGAAGTACTGTCTCCATATGCAATTGCATTTGTCTCTCCATTTGACTCGCTTGCCTGTTATTGGCCTCAAGAATTTGCCTCAGCAAAGCTTCGGTAGTATTTGTGGATCCAGTGTTATCTGCTATCACCACTGGACGAGTTACAGTAGCTCCAGGTACTATCGCCGCATCATTTCTGCTTGCCGCCTGTGGAGTTTCTCCCACCGTAATAGGTTCTGCTACTGCTGCTGGAATTTCCTCAGCCACATGAAGTGCTTCGCCGACATCTTGGGCTAACTGTTGCTGAATATTAGCTGCCACTGCGTCTCCTGCAGTAGCATTTTGAGCTGCTTCCCCAACATTGGATGTCTCGCCTATGGCTCTCGTAGTGAATCTTCCACCATCAGCTTGCTCGCCGTAGGCATTGGCTTCTACCTCACTGCTGACCCTTCGCAGTAATAAATTAGGCTCAGTTAATCTTTCTGCATTCTCTAAATGAGTGATGTCCTCCATGTAAACCTCCTCCTGGCGTGCTACTCGCTGAACAGGTGGTCGCCGAGACGAGCTTGCCAAAAAGGTATCTGTCCTACCAGCTGGTTCCATTGCTCTGCTTCTAGTGTTGTGACCACTGGGGAATGTTGCTGGTGTAGGAAGGATAGGGTGTCGAGGAGGCCTACCCGCCAGGGCTTTATCGCTTCTTCCTCTAGGACCCATTCGCCGAGATTCTGTAAAAGAAGACAAACACACTTCCTGACAGTATCGCTCTGTTAGTACTGTGGGTAAATGCCAAATAAGTTAGTTGGGTTGCTTTTCAGAATGTTGATGAATGGAAGACAAAAAGGACAGCTTTAAGTCATGTGATGTGCAGATGATGACCTAATCATGACAAGAATTGCAAAAACATCCTATGATATTGTGATTTTCAAATCAAAATGATAGTACGGCAGTTGTTTTAAGGAAAAATTTTGAAACGGTTTTAGAATACAATTTCCTTAATGAGCCTATAGTTTCTGCTAACCCGCCGGAAAAAATACTCTTTTGCCCGAAATATATATCTATATCTGCATTCTCCGAGAAAAACTCATACCAAAAATAACATTTTTCTATCCACATAACTAGTTTTCTCTACTACTCATGTGAAAAAGGTGAAATATGTGATAAAATCGCCGAAACAGGCCGGCCAACTCTTGTCTATAACCAGAACAGCACTTAACACAACATGATTTCCCTAAATAGTAAAAAATGTCTACTGAAAATCCGGATCTATCGCCATAGTATACTAAAAATGCCCTAGACTTCCTAATCTTAGTAATATTCTACAGGAGAATCATTATAACAAGCTGCATGGTATACCATATGTAGCGAAACAAAAGGGGAATCATGAGGAAATCCTATATAGCGAGCATAACTTCTCTGAATAGTATGATAAAGCAACTGAAATATCAACGACGACCTCTAAGACTTACAAATCATACCATATATGGAAACAAAGAACATATGATAACATCTCAAATCGTACTGAAAATCAAGGAAAACACAAATTCAAAACCTCTTCTAGCGCCAAAATGTAATTGTATAAAACCCCAATGGTTAGATCTTACACAATACACCCAAATAAGATACATCAGTGTACACACAATCATTCCTAATCATGCATCTAACAAGTAACATTGGAAATGCTAAAGAGAGTAAGGTTAGAGATACTTGACAAGAGGTTTACTTGGTTCGCCCTTATGTAAGGACTACATCCAAGGATATCACTATTATAAGTATGATTA
>JAJJMA010127203.1:0-18598 GCA_023529015.1 Papaver nudicaule | reverse complement strand
GTACCAGATTTACCTTGTTGTTGTAGCTATCAGTTTTTGGTTCAGTGCATTCACTTTGAAAGTGACCAATACGCTTGTAGTTAAAACAGCGAAGTTTGGTTCTATCAACAGGTCTTCTTCCTTTATTTACCTTGAAATCTTCTTGAGCTTGCTTCATTGTTCCAGTAATTAGTCTGACTTTGCAAAGCTTCCTCAACAACAGGTTTGATAGCTGTTTTCTCCAAAAGTCTTTGTTCATAAGCTTGTAGTGAACCCAACAACTCATGTAAGCTCATTGTTGTTGCTGAATTCACTTTTACAATCGCAGTTACTTTTGCTTCAAAGTTTTCTGGTAAGCTGCGTAAAATCTTCACCACGATTGCAGTATCTTCTATTGTATCACTATTTGCTTTCATCTCATTGACAAGATTTAAAGTCTTTGAAAAAAAATCTGCAACCAATTCAGTTGAATCCATCTGTAGCAGTTCATATTTCCTTCTTAAAGTCTGTAGACGCACTTTCTTCACTTTGTCAGACCCTTTATAATAGTTTGTTAAAGAGTCCCAAGCCTTCTTTGCTTCCTTAATATACACAACTCTATTTCCTTGATGAAGAATATACGTAGCTTTAGAATTCTTCTTTCTGTTTTTCAGCTAAAACAGTTTTCTGAGCATCAGTTAGATCCAATACTTCTTGATAAGAGAAAATATTCTCCATCTGAATTCTCCAATGCTCAAAGTTTTTACCTTCAAATACTGGAACTTTGATTGAACTTAAATTAGACGTCATCTTCTTCTTCTTCACGATTATTCCACAAGCCAAAGATCTTCTTGCTCTGATACCAGATGTAGAAATCTGATATACAAAGACTTATGAAAGTAAAAGAGAATTTGATAAACTTGATAGATTAATAATAATTCTGGTGTACATAACTCCATGGCTTTATAGCCTATTTATACTAGTCGATATTCTTGACTTTCTAGAATAGAAAACACTTAACACTTCCTTAATAAACTCAAACTCCTAAACATAGAAAACTTCTAGAACTTCATGTATACTTGTCTGTCAAGCCAACATAGCCGCCTTCCAACTATAGTCTTGGTTAGCCATTATTTCCAACAAAATTGATGGTCGAATATATCCTGACGAGATTACCAACTGGGACTCTAGCGGTATTCCGTTGTACCTCATGCACGGTTTGCTTCTTCTCACTTGGTTCAAAATCAAAATAAATTCAGTCTAGGATTTATTCTTCTCAATACAAAGATGCACGATGCTGTGAAGGGTTACCTTTTTAGCCCCGACGAAGATCAGGACGATGATATTACAAGGTATACACAACTAGCAATCCAAGACATCAATGAACTGGTAGGACAAACAAACACATTTAAACTGGCATCCCTGGCACAGCACGACGCACAACACGCCAAGCACGCGAATTTGTGTGCTATGGGGTGTTGTGCCTGCAAGTTTACACCTCTACCTTTGGTGATAACATCAAAGACACGAGTCTAATATTTATGACCACCAAATATGAACCATTCAAAAACCAAAAAAACAAATAAATAAGGTTCAATTCAGTTTATAAAGGCAACTCCAATGGACGAAAAAGAAAACATCCACTTCCCACCACAAAATCCTCAAAAAAACGATGAGTTTCCTTGTCGTCAGACACGAGCGAGAGACCCCATATAATGATAAAGACGAACATACATCATGCCGCACCTCTCCCGGAGAATGCATGGCTGTTCCATATTATGATGAATTCTTTTGAACTGCATATCCTTTATATCATACAAGCAGATATCCCCATGTACTGTGGGACTTGGTATCAACAGCAACAACTTTGGTGAACCTTTTCCATCTGTGTCTGCTCCATCATACATCATTACGCGAAATTTGAGACGTTCTTCAACAACCAGCTCCGGGTATGAGGCTCTTAATCCTGTCTCCAAATTGATGTGATATTTCAAATTCCACCCTGTGTATCCAGTGTCCATCTCCAAAACATCAAAATGGCTTTCTGTGGTATCTTGCACAATCATTTGCAGGTGACCCCTGCAAACATCAAAGTAGCAAATCTTTTTTTTTACTCCATCGATTACGTATGGCGTCCCTCTAAGGTGCTTGATAACTTCTTGTTCTACTTCAAAATAAACTAAAGTGCCCTGATCGCTTATCCAGTTCAAACATCCATTCCAGTATACACCGGGGCTAATTGGCAAGCGAACCTGTATTTGAAATTTCTCTCCACACTTCCTCAATGAGGAAGTTTGGGAAGAGTAAATCTCAATCTGATGACCACTTTGTCTTCGCCATAAACTTATGACTTTATAAAAAGGTGATTTCGACGGATTGAAAGCTAAACTAACTCTAGCAAGGATATCAAAACCACGTCTGCGGGGTATGTGTTTATACTGTTCTGTGTACGGATTGTAAACGTAGTATGCACGACCCCAAGGGTTCGTCGGGATCTTGCTACTACATAGAAGAAGGCCGTTGCAAGATTGTTCTATTTTGATACTTTCTTTACACTTTCCAAACACCAAAGTTCTGAAAGGGACACTACGATCAGTATCGTCTTTGTCGAGAAAGACGTATTCGGATTCTCTAAACGTATCATTCAAACACGATAATCTGCTCATAAACAGTCCTGAATACAGTATCTGACACTTCTTTTCCATGGACCGTTGGAAACTATAATCTGAGATTACCGAAAACCATTCTTTCGATACTAGTTTTAGTGTGATGATGAATTTTATTGGTAGACATAGTAAAATCTTTGATAGTAGATCTATGTTGCTACATACAAAAGATGCTGACGTTGATGAACTTTTGTATAATGAAAGCTTACATTTTTTGCTGCGCTTCGGTAACGCACACATATCGCAGAGAAACTTTTCGGATATTTTTACCCTGCTGGAGTCGGTTTCTGGTAATAATCAGAAACACTTGACCTAATTAAGCTATATAAGAGGGAAGAGATGTTTGGTATTTGGAGGACATCAAACTCATGGTCATTGTGAACGAAACAGCATAACCCGAGGTGTATTTAGGATTCCCCTAAACCCAGTGGGCAGCCAGTTGGTTTATACAGACAGCACTGAAACAGACTTTTCGGCACCTATAGAAAAGAATTGCTGAAGCAGATGTGAAATTGGATAAGGGCCACCCGATGCCTCAAAAGTTTGTTGCGGCCAGTTCAAGCTCCCGCCACGACCAAGTTTCCAACTACTACTACTGCCAAGCTCACTGCCGGCCAGCCATGGGTTCGATGGTAGGTTCATTACATGGGTTTGAATGACAAGAAGGATTTGAGTTTTGTGTTACCGAGACTACATGCTAAACGATGGAGTTAGAGTTATATATGAATGATACGACGGGAAACCCGAAAAATAGAATGCCAAACACGTTTACATTATGAAAGTACTATGGTACATGATCAAATATACCAAAAATGCAAATATTTGTACCGTATTTAAGTTTTTTTTTTGATACTAAGGAGGATTTTATTGAATTAGATTAAAAAATTACAAGTTCCTGTTTTTCCCAGCTCATTATGTCTGGTGGAAACATGTCATAAAACTCAAATCCTATTGATTCTTCTCTAGCTTTTCTAGCCAAATTATGTGCTAGACTGTTTGCTTCTCTATCTATAGACTTACAAAACCAAAACTGAAAACAAGAAAATCTGCTTCTGGCTTCTTCAATTAGTCCTTGATTGGACCAGTGGACAAGTGAGTCTCTCCCATTAATGGATGTGACAGCATTGTCACAGTCTGCTTCAAAAATGACCTTTTGATACTCCAGTTCTGCTACCCATCTAGATGCTTCTCTGATTGCCAGACATTCTAGATGCTCCGCTCCTAATTCCGCATGTAAGCCTCCTCCATAGTATACTCCTTTCACAGCTAAGCATTTGCCTGCAAAATTACGAACAGTTAGTCCTATGCTCCCAATTTGTACCGTATTTAAGTTGGGATTGACAAATCAAACCAAACGAGTCGGATAATTATGGGCAATTTCCATCTTCCGGTGGTCGAAAATCTCTACGATAACAATTATTGACGCCAATTATTGACCCAACTCTTCAATGAAAACCCCCTGGAGAACTGTACTAGGGTCCCACGCTACAGCTGATGCTCGGCAAGTGTCATCATATAAAAAAGTGTATCTCAAACAAAAATGATTAATTGACACTGAGATGTCCTGCTTCAACTTTATGCCACACCATATCCCAATGTTAAAGCAGGCAGGCCAACCATTGGATAGCATTCGGGAAAAGCTTGCGGGCAATTTAAATGTCAGTGTATCATTGTTGATATCTCAAATAGTTAATGGAGATATTTAAGAAGTACAGACAGACACCCTGTTGTCTACAATCTACATGTTCTCTCTTTCTATATTACTTCTCTGCATTACTCAAATCATTTGTTTTGCATTTCTGGTTTGAAATGATGATCCAGTCCTTGAAGATATTTACGGCCCTAAATTACGTTTTGTCTATTTTAAAACTGATCATGTTTCTACCTTTCAAATTTTGTTTTTTCTTTTAATTTTTAAAAAAATTAGTTACAGTATTGTTTCCACTTTCTGATTTTTAAATCTTTAAGGTTCAATTCATTTTATTTTGGTTGGCTTGGGTAATTGATTTTGTCAGAGGTTCATTTAAGGTTAAGAAGAACAACTCTTCTATGAAAGATCTTGCTACAAACAGAAAGAGATTACTTTTCTATTTTTCTGAAAGAAAAAATCGACAATCTAATTGAAACTAACATTTGATTCACATTTGATTCAAAATTAGTTACTTTTAGTCACATTGGATTAGAGATGGAAGAACGGGTCTTTCCACGGCCGTTGACTAACTCATTGAGTGGGTTGGCTTTTTGGTATAGCCGGGATACAATTAGATATGGTTCGAATGTTTCTTTAGCTAATGGGAAATCTGCTTTCAATTGGATTATCTGATTTGAATTTAGAAATTGTGAAATTGTAATCCAATTTTAATGGTGGCTGAGGTGCTGGTGGTAGCGGCAGCAGCAGAGCTGGTGGTCTGATAATGGTGGTGGCGTAGGTGATGGTGTTGTTGGTGGTGGTTGCATCTTTGTCTTTGGTGGCGTCGGTGGAGGCGGTGTTGCTGTTGATTGTTGTGGCGGAGGCGGTGATGTTGCCGGTGGTGGTGGTAGCGGCGGTGGCAGAGCTGGTGCTGTGATAATGGTGGTGGCGTATGTGATAGTGTTGGTGATGGCGGTTTTGATGGTTGTGGCGGTTTTTGTGGTGATAGTGGCAGTGTCATAATCACGGTTGTGATGGATAAAGATGTGATGGATTTAATTGATTTGAGATTCAATTGTAAATAAAATTGAGATTGAAATTGAAATTGAAATTGAGTGTTAGTTTCAATTGAGCATTAGTTACAATTGATTGTTAGTGATGGATTACATTTAAGTGTCCATAAAGAAGGCCTCCTTAACAGTCGGCCAATAAGAAGACCGTAACACGTGTATAATGATCCTGGTAAATTTTCCTTTAATTTTATAATTGATTAATAATTAATAAAAAAACGAATTTTAAAGTTTAAAAATCAAAAACTGTTAGATCAAACCTGGTCTTGACAGTCAACGTGATATCCAGGTACCATCCCATAATATCCATAATATTGGGTACCAAAGTCCGCATTTGGTCATTTACTGGGTACCATCGGTTAAATAACCCATAATTAATTTGCAAGAATTGAGAAGCAAAGGGTGAGAGTAAGGGTGTAAATTGATGTCCGAAACTCCACAAAACCAGTCGATTTCGCATTCGAAATACATGATATTTTCCAAAAATATTAACCAAATACGAATATTTAAATTTTTTATCCGAAAACGAAATTAATCAGATACGAATTCAAATGTACGTAGAGGTATCCACTTCTGAAATTTTTGCATCCGAAATTTTATACTTTTTTAATAATATGTATATTGTACTTCTTACGAAAGTGCATATTTGTGTTTACTTATATTTATATTTATATCTTATATGTTTACTATGATTTTAAAATATGTTTATTTTGATTATTTTTTATGATATAATATTAATTTATCACAAAATACTAATATCTTTGAATTTTGTTTTAATCTCGGATCGAATTATCCAAAATCCGGATTTTTGATACACATATAGGTGAATCAATGAAATCTTTTGATCACAATAAAGATCAATTACCTTTTACCTAGTAGTGATACTTGACCCAAACGGTAGTGTATGTGTCTCTCTATCCCAAGCCTAGTAATATTTCCGACTTTTTGTCTTTTTGTTTCTTCGAGGAACATCTGGTGAGACCCTTAATCAATAGTAGTACTAGAAGTGTTGTATACTAAAACATAAGGCTTTTCATAAATATAACCCATGCGTTTATTAATCATAACCCATATGACTTTAGTCCGTAGATTTTGATTATAATTTTAGTTTGACTTTTTGTATTATTAACCATAGCCCAAAAACTAGGTTAGTTATTCAGTTACTGTGTAGGTGAAACACCGAGTGCCTGAGTTGTTTTTGATTCGTAACTAATGGCGGATCTATTAAGGTTTTGATATGCAAAGATTTCCTACCCTATATGCAAAGTCTTGATTAACCTACATGGTGCAGCAAGATCAAGAAGACATAATAATTTTCTCACGATATGCAAAGATTTCCCGCTCTATATTCAAAGTTTTGATTAATTTATATGCTGTTGTAAGATCAAAATGTAATGATCTTTTCCTACTTGATTTGTCTTCACCTAGTCGGTTGAATACAGTAGCAGGAGTGTGTTTAATCTAATTAATTAAAGTGAGCACGGAAGGTGATGACTTGCTTGAATGGATACCTTCCAAAGAGGGTACTCGGTCAAGAAGAGGATGTAAAATGGAAAAAAAAAACCTAGATATTCTTTTTTTTTTGCATTTTTACGACTGGTGACGATTTACGAAAAGTTGAATCGGTCATTCTCAACTTAACTCGCCTAACTAAACATGAAACCCTTATAAACTCGGTACATATATGTTGGGCTACGATATGGGTTATGGTTAATAAATTTACTTTTTTCTATGGGTTATAATTAAGATGGGTTATGGTTAATAAAAGCGTGGGCTATATTTAAGAGAAGCCAAACATAACTATTGACAGAAACGGATATTTCCAGCACAAGTTCAGCAAAACCCCCATAAGAGGACACATTTCTTCTAAACAAATTGCCTATTTGGAGGAAAAATTGCGCGCAAAGGTCATTATGGCGGACATGCCTTTTTTTGGTGTCTGCAAGCCTGACATGCACCCTAGAATGGAATTGGTGCTGCTAATACAATTTCTGGTAGACCATTTCCCTGTACCACCGCACCTCTAATAGCGAAATCAGCTCGGAGCTCAGTCAATTGTCTTGTGACTGTTTGATACTCAACACCCCCAAGGCCGTGAACCTGATTATCTAGTCTTCCTCTGGCTTGCCTTATCAAGCAAGCTGATGCAGCTCCCCTATCTTGTTGAGGGCATGAACGGACTAGGCTTATAAAGTTGCTAGGTCCAAAGACAACAAACACAGCTTGAAAGTCGTCCTCTCTACCAGCAGGAAATAGAGGAGCGTATTGGCAATGAGGTGGACAATGCTGTCGATAAAGCCTACATCTCACACATCTGAGATTCGCAATTTCCATCTACAACATCAAAGGATAGAAACCAAAATTGAACACACATTACATTCAAAATCCCAAGTATCAGAATGGTTCATTATTTTTTCTATGAATGCGAATTTGAAATACGAAATGAATGACAAACAAAAACTGTAAAATTGTGTTGTACATTGCTTAGTACTCTACCAACTATATTAATTACATTTGGTTCTGTAATATTGTTAGTTGAATTAGGCACTGCCATTGCGCCCTAAGATTTTAATTATTATGTTTTCAAGATGATCCTGTGTAATTAGGCTCAACCTATGATTTTCTAATTACTAATATTTACTCTACAGGCATTCAATTGAAAACCCCACAAGAACTAAATGAAATAAAATTATGAATCATAATTTTCTAGTAACAAAACACTAGTAATATCTGTAAATCATAAGCAATGAGAATAGCCCCCCTTCTTTGCAAGACATTACAGCCAAACACTAGTATCTAAGCAATAAATCCTACAAGAAACTAAAAACCTAAATACCAATGCTTTAATATGACATCCAGAACAATATATTATTGTTATCAAGAACAAAACCCCCCATTCAATATTACTAAAACAGTAAAAAACTGAAGGCATTGTAGTAAATAATACATATATAAAGAATGGAAAAAAAAAACTTTTAGTAATATATCATAATAATAGAACTATTAAATGTAAAGATGATCAAGAAAGCTATGAACCTTTGATTATTACCTCTTATCTTTGATCAAAGATTTATTCTTTAAATGCAGAGCCCAATGAATTCCTCAGAATTCCTATGATGAGATTTTTTATTTAAGAATGAAACCAAATACAGCAAGAAAGCTTTGATTTTTATTACTTAAAAGATTATTTTCAAATGTAGAGCAGGAAAAGAAGTTCTTGAATACAGAGTGCAAGGGTTGTGGTTTTGGAGAAGGGAGAAAATCAGAAAGATGAGATTTTTTATACTACAAGATTACTAGTTTGCTATGAATTCCTCAAGATTCTAGAGGGAAGCGAAAAAATGTGTTAACGAGTTCTAACAATTATTTCTTATTAGTACTACTAGGACTTGCAACAGAGGGGAAAAAAAAACATTGATGACTTGGTAGAGGCATACCTGGCATGGATCGGGACCCAGCGTGACTACGCGGCAACGTGGCACTCCATCCCATTCTTTTACTATTTTTGTGTGAGTGTAAAATTTGCATAAATACTTCACACCTAACAGCCATCAGATTTATTATCGTATAAAACAGTATTCAAACATGTAATGGTGCGAATAAAGTAAGATGCATCGAAGACAGTACATATGGAAATATTCAGACTAAGAACTTGATTATTCATTCAGTATTTCGGATAACTAATACATAGATATGATCCTTAGAGGTTTAGAGGAGAAAGCTAACCTATCTCACCCTTCACAACTTAGGTTACCCCAAAAATCCAACCCCTACAATGTTTCTCGAGCTCGCCTTATATAGGCCGAGTCGGTGGTGGTTTACAGCTAATAAGACAAGCTACCCAATCGTGGTGGTGTCAGATCTTGTCGAGTAAGGCGGTTCCTTCGGTGAGACTCCCGAAGATGACTTCCTGCTTTTTTCCTTCGAAGATTTGAACGAGTCTTCTGTCTTCGGGCTTTCCCTCGAGGTAGCTCTGCAGGCTAGCCCCAAAGCATGGCTTCGACATTTTCTGGTTGGGCTCGATCCTTCTGATCTCGACACGTGTCACGAGGGTGTTTTACCCTCTACAGTTTGCCTATTTTCTTGTCCGAAGATCGAGGAGGTTCGGGGAAGAAAACCCTTGGTGTTTCACCTTCTTCGACTCCGGCATTCAGTTTCTTTAACTGACACACGTTGCTTTAATGGTTTTTCGAAACCCTCGCCCTTTCTACCTTCTACCTGCTACGTCGGTTCCACATTTCTTTATTTAAACCCGTTTGCCCTCTCTTTTTTCTTTTCCTCCTCTCATTTAAACTTTTCACCGCCCCCAGAGACACTTCAGTTTTCAAAGCCTTCTCTCCGTCATCTTCTCTCGTGATTTTTCCTTTTTTGATCATGGTGAGCTTTTTTCATTATCTTCTGCTTGTGTTTTCTCCTTTCTTGATTTGTGTTTTATGATCTTCTCTTAACTTCTTCTTTTGTTCTCAGGTTCCAAAGAAGAACATTACGTCCGGTGGTGGGTTTCCCCGTAAAATGGTTGATCCTCAGCTTCTTCCTTGGGAGGATAGAGCAAAGATTTATGTCTTCAATATAGACCTTTTTCCATGTAAAAGTCTGGGTAGGGTTAACTTGTCCCCTGAGCTTATTTCCAAGCATGAGTGTAATAACAGGAAAATAATCGTCTCCGGCGAGCAACTCGGTGCTAGACTTCCTATCCCATTGTACAATCCTGCGAATCCCCCTTTTTACGAGATTTATTCCCAGATTAACCCCCCTTGCGGAGAAATGCAATTGAATGAAAATTCTATTCGTGTTATCCGCGAGTGGGTGGCTCGCTCGGAGGGCAAGTCGTATTACTACGAGGATCTTCCCGAAGAGCTTAAACACCCACCGAGTTTCTGGACTGCTGAGAATTTTTTCAAATACTATAAAGTGGAGAAGAGTCTACTTAAGCAAAAAGCTCCTTGGAGCGTGAGCCTTGACAAGGTGCCTAATTCCAAGCATGCTCTGGGTGATGTAGATTTATCTGGATCTAATACGAACTCGCTTCTTCGCCATTCCAGTCATGAAGTGTGGTTCTCGAAACCTATGCTCATCGAGGGTCCAGTTCTCTTCGGTTATGAGGACGAGGAGAGAAAAGTCGAGAGAACAAAATTTGAAGATGGACACGATCTTTCTGTCGTAGAGTTCTTCAAGATTCACTTCTCCGATGAGGAGCGCAAGAAATCTCAAGAAAGGATCGTCGCTCTTAAATTGAGGGTATAACAAGATTGTTTTTTCTTTATTCGCTTCTTTTTAATCGTTTGTTCACATATTTTTATTTTTTCAGAAAGGAGAACAAGAGAAACAGAAGAATCAACAGGTAGTGATCCGAAGAAAAGGAAAAGGCCCTCGAAGCCGACCAACGCTGGAAAGGGGGAAGGTGGTCAGGTGATAAACACTACATGCCTCAGTTATGTAATGGGTATGAATACCTGTCTCTGTTTAGAACCTGATAAATTGACTGCTTTTCAGCTTGAAGAGGTGATTACTGGGAATGATGGTTTGATGGCGTTCTCTCTGTGCGACCCTAACCGAGTGAGTGCTTCTGCTAGTGGTAAAAAAATTGTGAGGACTGTTGTCTCAAAGTTAGAGGGATCGAGGAGGTATACTAATAGGGCTATTAGTAAAGGGGAAGTTCCACCTTCGAGTGCTGATATCGAGGACGTTGATAATAAAGAGACCGAGGATGATGAAAGTATTCCTTTAAAGAGTAATAAGAAAGATCCTGCCTCTGGGCGTGCTTCCCAAGGTTTAGCTTCGGGTGGGCCTTCTGATAATGTTGTTTCTATCAAAGAGCCCGTTGCTTCTGCCTCTGTTGCTGCTAATTTGGAGTCCAACTTTCACAAGTCTGACATGAATTTGAACCAGTATGGTTCAAATGATCATTTGGTTGATACTTCGCTGGGCTGGCAGTCGCAGCCTTCTTCGGGATGTCCCTCGGTTCCTACTAGCTTTGTGCAGAGGCCTTGTACTGAGCAGGAGGTGCTGAGGTTTGTGGAGCGAAGTTCCCTTCCTAGCCCTTATGCTGAAAATATTTCCAATCATTTGAAGACGTATGCGAAGGATCCTCAGAATCAGCAGCTCGATCCTGCTGTTGCCAAGTTTATTTCACAGGCCTTTTCTGGCTCTTGGAGTAGGAGTACCCTTGCCTCGGCGTGGACTATGCACCAGGCGTTTGTTGAGGCAGTAAGTATCTTTTGAATTAATTCGTTGTATGTTGAAACGTCTTCCCTAATTGTTTACTGCTTTTCTTTTGTAGTATCAACACCATGGCATGTTCTTGCTGGAGGTATCTCGTGCTCAGGGGCTTGAGATTACTCGGTTATATCAAGAAGTTCTTCGCTTGCAACAAGAAAACAGCAGTCTCTCGGGAGCTCTCGAGAAAAGTAAAGGTGAAATAGTTGTTTGAATGGTATCTTTGCTTCGGAGTCTTTTTTGTTGAAATATCGATGTTGACTTCCTTTGCTTTTCCCTTCTTTAGGCGATGTAACGGACTTGGGAAAGCAACTCAGAGAAGTTGTCGAAGAGCGCGACTCCTTATCTGAAAATCTTAATACCCAGAGCGAGCTTGCTTTAGGACTGGATGCTCAGGTAAAGAGTAAGGATCACGAGCTGGGGATTCTCCAGAATGTTTGCGAGGAGAAGGATGGTCAAATTGGGCAGCTGAATGAGGAGGCTGCGAAGCTTAAGAAGCATATCGAAAGAGAGGCCGAGCGCACATCGTTATTCAGTCGCCAACATGGTCGGTTCTTGTTTAGGGAATTCGGAATGCGGCCTCCTTTTTATCGCGTGGGTGTAAATAATCCTGGTGCTTCACTAAATTCTGATAAAGAACTAGTGTCCTCTCAGTATGTCAAGGATATAGTGGCGCAGTTGCTGGAAGAAGGGAACGTTGGGGAAGAAAAGTTGGAGAAGATGAAGATGTTGATACTAATGATGATGTTATAGGTAAAGAAGGGGGGGACAATTTGGTGGGAGGCTCTAGTATCTCTCGACCAGAGGGCGAAGGGCCGGGCGAAGAAGAGGATGAGCAAATGGAAGAGATCGAAGAAAGGGGGCTGGGGTGAAAGTATTAACGCCGAAGGGTCGACCAAGGAGTCCTCGAAGGATTCTGTTGAAACTTTTAATCGTGAGGTTGAGAATGTGAAAGATGGTGGCGAATCTGGTCCTACTGCGAAGAATGGTCCCGAGGAGGCTCCCAAAGATGATACCGTCATTAAGGAGGTTCAGGGAGAAACTAAGTAGAAGATGATTTATTCCTTCTGTCATCTTGTTGTGGTCTTGCTTCCTTTTGCCTCTTTTTTTTTTAAATATTATTATTATTAATCATCATCAAATGAAAGAAATTTACAATAATTGGATGGGGGCCTTGCAACAAGCTGAGATCCAATCCCTTTTTGCACGACAACCCCAATCCTATGAAAAAAGAAATCCTCAACTACAACGTTCCCATCATGACTAGCCATATAGTTACGTAATCTCTTCAGGAACTCCACCGTGTCACTACCCAACTCCCCTAAGGTACTGAAAGCAAGCACATCAAGACCAAAGCCCTGAGCAGTACATTTCTCTAGATATTTGTTTTTTTTGCGAATGACAGCATCATCAATTGTCTTGCCCGGAACAAAAGCACGCACCCCAGCGCCTGTAAAAGGTGAAACAACTGTGATGTGCATACACACGTCATGTCCATTATCCCAGTTATACACCAAGACATCTGCAGGTCTCAAAGCTACACCGGTATCCGAGAGGAACCCCAAATCAGCCTCTTTCCTAGCTAGGACACCCGCACACTAACAAATATCCGCAAATGTATCACGAACCAGGTCATGTCTATACTTGAGACCAATACCACTCGAGCAATGCAAGGCAGGGTCCCCAAAAATATCCATCTCCCTACCACAACTGGTGCAACTCTCTCCTTCCTCGAAAAGAGGGATCTCAAGCCTATAACGCAAGATAGCTCTGAAATGTCGAGACCCAAGTTTTTTATTGAGCCATTCAATCGGAATGGCCAACAAGTAGTCTTGCGCGTGCTTGATCCTGTTACACTGCCACATGGCTGAATCTCGCTCAGTCATAACAAACCGATTGGGTAAATCATTCTTCACAGCATCAAAGTATTTGATTTCCAAAGAGCTCATAGAATGGGGGGCAATATCCTCAATGCACGATGAAGAATTCTCAATACCACATACCTGCTTGTAGGAGACAAGGGAACGCTCAAAACTGGGACTCAAACCAGACACTCCAGAGTGTGTCAAAATGTTCTCCTGCTGAGATCTAGTCTGAAAGCACGAAGCTACATAGTAATACTGCATAGTGTCCTCCATAGTATACACCCCCGATGCGACTTACGCGGCCGGATGCTTGTTTTTCCTTTGGACAATACACCTTTGTTGTTGTGTTTTTTGTTGTGAAATGCAACTACTTTTGCGAGTTTTCTTAGCATGGATTGTGTTTACCACTGTTTGACTTGCAATAAAGTTGCCTTTGTAATTCTCTAGGCTCTTATGGTTACTCGAGGTGCAACTCCGGGGCTTACTTCGATGTAAGAGATAGTAAACCAAGCTAGTGGGGGCATATGGATCACCCCTCCCGAAGACTTTTAGTTACTTTCCTGTTTTAAAGCAAACATAGGCTATCGAGGTCATAGGTGCCCGTTTTGCCTCGGTATTTTGGGTGGATATCGTGAGTACCAAATATCCTCTAAAAGAATATAGTGGTTTTCTGATAATCCTTTTGCCCCAAGTGTAGGGAGGAGATTATGGTGGGTAGCTTCTATGATTGTTCCTTGATAAAAATTAACACAATGGGGTAGTGCCGGTCAAAGCTAAAGCTTAGACATGGTACTATTCTCCTATCGCGGCCTATAGTTTGTCCCCTCTGTTTCTCAATAGCCCCTCCTCGAGGCCAATGGCTTATTTTTGAAGAGGTCCCTTGACTGCGTAACTCGCTTGCCATTCCCATGAATGGAAGCTGATTAGCTGCCTCGGGGTTCCATTCACCTGTAGAGGCGAATGTTAATCCCATTTATCGTCCCCTCGACGCCTCAGAAAAGAGAGGTCCTCATGGTCGTGTGGTAGTAGGTTCAAATGCGTCGTTAGCTTAAGTAGCTTAGATGCAAAGTACCCACCGCTAATGGGGTGTCTTGTGGGTAGAGGACTGTGTCATATAGCTCGTAGGGCCCTTACGGCATATTTGATCATCAGCTATGTGCCTGTTATTCGAGGTATTTTTATTTGTGTCATTTGGGCCTTGGCGTTATGGCCTGTTTAGTTTTCATTGCGCCGAGGCACTAGAGGAGATGGCGCTATGGGCCAGTTTGGTTTTTATGGTGTGCAAGCCTTTGGAGATCTGTCGTAGTAGGATTTTGCGTTATGGCCTGTTTAGGATTTTGGGTTTGAAATAACTTTCTTTTATTTCAAGAATACATAAATATTTTTATGCGTAGTATTTTCGTATGTACTTCGCGTTCCAAGCGTTGCCGAGTCCTGCCCCATCTTTTTCGTCAATTAGTTTGTATGCACCTTTTCCTGCTACTTGCTTTACTTTGAATGGTCCTTCCTAGATTGGTTCTAGTTTCCTTGTATTTCCCTTTCGGTAAGGTGGGATTTAACGCAATACTATCTCACCAGGCTGGAATTCTCTTTCGATGACTCTTTTGTTGTACCCTCGCGCTAGCTCTTGCTGGTAGTTGGCGATATGCTGCCGAGCTTCTTCTCTAGCTTCTTCGAGGTCGTCCAGTTTTGCATAAATTAGGTCTGCGGTGAGATTTTGTTCCCATGTTTTGTATTTATCCGTTGGTATCAATATTTATGTGGGTAGTACTTCCTCGGTCCCGTATGTTAGGTGAAATGGAGTCATTCCTGTGGCACGCCTTTGAGAGGCTCGGAATGCCCAAAGCACATTGTGCAGGTGCTCGCACCACTGTTTTTTGTGATGTAATACTCGCTTCTTCAGGTTATCTCCTATTGTTTTATTGGTTGCCTCGGCCTGGCCATTGCTTTGCGGGTATATTGGTGTCGAACTTCCTAGTCTGACGTTATAATGGTTTAGCAATTCTCTGACGTCTGCACTTAGGAACTCCTGAGCATTATCTGAGACTATCTCGGCAGGGACCCCGAATCGACAGAATATATTTTCCCAAAAGAAAGTGAACACCTCTCGACCTGAGTGGCTTCTTAGAGAGTTAGCCTCGATCCATTTGGAGAAGTAATCAGTTGCTACGATGATATATCGTCTTTGCCCTGTTCCTGGAATGAATGGACCAACGATATCTACACCCCATTTGGCAAAAGGCCAAGGGCTTAGCACTGGGTTTAAGGTTGTCGCTGGTGCGTGAATTCTTTTAGCGAATCTCTGACAAGGATCACATGTTCAGGATATATCTTTTGCATCGGCCTGCATGTATGGCCAGTAGTACCCTGAGCCTTGGTTCTTTGCGCGAGTGACCTTGCACCACTGTGAGTTCCTGCTTTGCCGCTGTGTAGTTCCCTCATTAATGCTATTCCATCTAATCGATGAACGCATCTCGCAGTGGTCCCAAAAACGACTGTCGGTGTAGGACTCCATCTAGAAGTCGATAATTTGCTGGTCTACTTATTATTTTATGTGCCTCAAGTGAGCTACTTGGTAATTCATTAGTCTCCAGGTATTTCCTTATGGGTGCCCTCCAGTCATCATCTTCGTCCTGGATGGCCATAACAATTTCTTCACCACGGTTTTCTATTGATGATTTCTTTATTCTGCTAATTTCGATGGAGATGACATCTTGGTCTGTTACTTTCGAGGCGATAAACGCCAGGGCATCTGCATGCATGTTATCTTTCCTGCAAATGTGTCGAATTTTTAGGTGGGGAATCTTCGTCATTAGCCGCTTTGCTAGTTTCTTGTATTTTTGGTAGGGAATCGTTCGATTGATAGCTGCCGTCGAGCTGTCGTACTACGAGTTGTGAATCTGTGGTTATGCGGGCCTCTTGGATCTCCATTTCTATCATATGCTTTAGAGTATGAATCATTGCCTCATATTCGGTTTCGTTATTTGTTGCTTCGAACTCCAATCGGAGAGCATATACGGTACGTTTTCCCTCTGGCGAGGTTAAGACGATTCCTACTCCTCAGCCATCTTTGTTTACCGATCCATCGATGAAGACTTCCCACCTCCGAGGATGGCTTTGTTCAGAAGGTTCGTCTTCGTCCTCAATCCTTAGTATTGGTTCTTCTTCGTAATCTTCTTCGATTGGGAATTATGCTAAAAAGTCGGCAATGATTTGTGATTTTAATGTTGTTCGTATTTCATAACTACGTCATACTGTCTTATCTATGCGTTCCACTTCGCAATTCTCCCTGCTGCCTGCATATTTTTTAGAACGGATTCGATTGGTGTTTTAGTTAACACAATGATTTTGTGTACCAGAAAGTACGTTCGAAGCTTTTGGGTTGCTACAACCAATGCAAGTATAAGTTGTTCCAGCTTGGTGTAGTTTTTCTCGGCCTGAAATAGTGTTCAACTAATGTAGTACACCGGCTTTTCTTCTTCTCTTGTTGTTACTAGGACTGCACTGATGGCGTCAGAATTTGCTGCAATGTATAATCTCAAGTCTTCATCTCTTTCTGGTCGCTGTAGGGTTGGTAGGCTTGCCAAATAGTTTTTGATTCCTTGGAATGCGGTCTCTCTCTCATCTGTCCATGCGAACTTTTCTCCCTTTTTCAAAATGCTGAAGAAGTTTTTACATCTGTCCGAGGATCGAGCGATGAACCTGCTGAGGGCCGCTAGCCTTCCATTTAGGGCTTGTACATCCTTTACAGTTGTGGGCGATGGCATCTCTCGAATTGCCTGCACCTTCAATGGGTCTGCCTCGATACCTGTCTTCGTGACAACGTATCCTAAAAACTTTCCCGAAGTAACTCCGAAGATGCACTTTGCAGGGTTGATTTTCAATTGATTTGTCGCATTTTCTCCAGTATTTCCCTCAGGTCTTCAATGTGAGTTTCTTCCTTCTTGCTTTTCACTAACATGTCGTCCACATAGGCCTCAAGAGTTTTCTTCAACCAGGGGCGAAAGATGTTTTCCATAGCTTTTTGATAAGTGGCACCAGCGTTCTTTAACCCAAATGGCATTCTTGTATAAAAGTATAACCCGTTAGATGTTAGAAATGCTGTGTGTTTTTGATCTTCTTCTGCTAAAGGAATCTGGTTGTAGCCAGAATAGCCATCCATGAAACTTAAAAGTTCATGACCTGCTGTTGCGTCCACCATGTGTTCTATGTTGGGAAGTGGGTGTGGATCCTTCGGGCATGCCTTGTTTAAATTGCTAAAATCGATGCAGATCCGCACTCCCTTGTATTTCTTTGGCACGATGACCATATTTGAAATCCAGTCCGCAAATTGTATCTTCTTGATGATTCATGTCGCAATGATTTTATTGAGTTCTGACTCCACCGCCGCCTGGTATACATCTGCTAGCTTTCTGGGTCTTTGCTTGAATGGTCGCACCGAAGGATTTATGTCTATATGGTGACATGCTAAGCTTGGGTCAATTCCCGGCATCTCGCTCATTCTCCAAGCAAAGACATTGGCGTATTCCCTTAGTAATTTCTCCAGCTCTACACGATGTTCATGTTTCATTAGTGCTCCAATTTTTATAATTTTTAGTTCCTCACTGGTTCCAATGTTTACGTCCTCAGTGGGTTCTGTTGGAGTGAAATTTGGTGCTTCCTCGTTCATTGCAGAGGGATCCTTCAGAGCTTCCTTCGTGATTGCTCCTTTGTCCCCCTTGATTACTTGGTTAATTTATTTATCGATCATTCCCGCCTTTTGCTGCCTGTATCGCTCTCTTCGATTTCGCCTCGCATATCTTCTTTGATATACATCTTTTTCGTGACTCGCCTTTGACTCCATGATGTTGCTCTTGATCTCACCTATGCCGGTAGGAGTTGGGAATCTTAGTTTCTGATGCAATCTTGGTTTTTGACTCCATCAGAAATAACTGAAGTAATATGAGACAGAAAGTCATGATCCACCTTTGGATTTGTACTAGACATAATGGATTCAAAATGGCCTGTGAGGAAAGTAGATAGTGATTCTCTGTCATAACACCATACACCATAGTTATCTTGTAGTGCATCTATTTGGATTCTTGTCTTTCTCTTGTTAGCATTTACATGATGGTATTTGTGGTGTTTTCGACTTCCTTGAAAAAAGTATCCTTGTTTCTCTGCATCCAAAACTCCTTTTTAATCTCCTCCCAT
>JAJJMA010127179.1:0-11434 GCA_023529015.1 Papaver nudicaule | reverse complement strand
TGTACTATGCTTATGTTTGACGCTGAATTCTGTTTCATGTTTATGTTGAAATGCTGATTTATGTATTGATTGGGATTTACTTTAAATATGCGTGTTATGATGTGTTTATGGTCTTAAATAGGGGTGTATTGGTAAAATCTCTACTATGGGGATTTTACCAACTACATTTTGGCGCTAGAAGAGGTCTGAACCTGTGATTTTTCAAAGTTTTTCTTCCTGTTTTCATGAAACTTAAGTTATTTTGTGTGGTAATGAGGTTTTTTAGCATTGGTTATACTGCTGTGTTTGATAGTTGCTTAATCTTTCCATTTATGGAAGCCATAAATATGTTTTTTGTTGTTCAAGGAGGCTGAACCTTAAAAAGCTCCTGTGTTAGGAAGTGTTGAATGTTTTTAACATGTTTAGTGGTGTCTTAACAACACATATGTTGCTGGTGGTTTTCAACCATAAATATACTTATAAACTTGTTAGATTTTCCCTTTTATAGAAGTCTATGAAAGCATTGCTGCTGTTAGTTTTACAAAACCATGGAAAATCCCTCTGTTAAGGTGTGTTAGACGCCATTAGTATGTTCATAGTTGTGTTTAAAGTTAGAATTCCAATTTGTTTCTCTCTGATACGATTGAACATGTAATAAGGGTTTCCTGTAATAAGGCGTTATAAAACTTTTTGCTTGTGTAATAAATCCATATACGTCATTAAGGATTTAGGATGATGATATAATGTTATGTTGAACATGATTCTTGGTAGATGTCTCTTACTTTATGTGTCATGGCGATACCGTACAGATTTTGATCTTTGATATGTGTATGGTTAGCAAACTTTGGTGTTTTTAGGGTTTCAACAACTTTTCAAAATTTAGGGTTTTTCCTTCCAACTGCCGACAAGATTAGGTCATACTCTGCATTTGTCGCTGTTGTAATTCTGAGCTATTTTGTTTGTTTCTTACTTTATCAGAAACCGTTCAACCACCTCCACTAACGAATTTGGCATTTGCTAACAGTCAAGCTAGCTTAATACTGTCAGGAAGTGCTTTTGTTGTTTTCTACACAGGATACCAAAATGACGATTAAGCGGAAAGGAGGTACGGCGTCGTCAAGTAAAGCTCCAAAGTTTCCTATACCCGCTCAGTCTGTACCTCTTCCTAATCGACATAACTTGAGAAGTTCAGCGGTACCACAGCTAGGTTTTGCACATGATTTTTTCTTGAGCGGTAATGCAAGTCAACAGCAAACAACACCACAGTCAGTGATCCAGCAGCAACAGTCAACAACGCCACAGCCGGCGAGTCAGCAACAACAGCCAGTAGCGCCGACACCAGAACAACAGCAAACAACACCAATACAGTCAGCGGTACCTCAACAGCAGACAGCGGCATTGGACACTGTTCTGATACAAGACATAACACACTTGGATGGAATACCAGAAGAAGATGAGGAAGAAGAAGTTCCAGTACAAAGTAAAGGAAAAGCAGTGGATGACGGCACCATCAAAGAAACAACGATTCCCGGCGAGACGTCTCATGCAGTTAAGGGATTATCAAGAGTAGTAGGCGGCAATCTCAAATCCAATGGGTTACCCTCGAGGGTAGATGGCAACACTTCAAAAGAAGTAGGAGGTAGCAGTAGAATGGTAGCAGCTGTTGGAACATCAAGAACGGCGCCAATAACAGTGTCAGAAGGAAAATCCGCCAGTGCTACTGAAGAATTGCTAAAGAAGTTCTTTGAGCAAAGCACCATAAATCAAGCTCAGATGCAGTTGCAGATGCAAAGACAGATGGACATTATCCTACAGAGCAACTTACAATTGGCACAACAGCATAAGCAGTTAATGGAGAGTCGTAGCAAAAGTCGCTCAACTCATACAGTGCACAAAGCTCCAAAGAGCAGATCTACAAGACCAGAGGTGGCGGCATCCACAGTGAAAAAGGAAGAAGGGAGTAAGAGGACTGGGAAATCTAATCACAGCGAGGAAAGTTACGCCGACTCGGGAAAATTGGAAGATATACAAGAATACGTCACAAAAAGATTACGCCGTATGGAGAAGAGGATAGAAGAAGCCGCAGGACAACCAAAAGATGATAAATTGAAGAAGGCAATTTTAGAAGCAAAAAAGACACCATTTGTGGATGCAATTACGTATGGACATATATCTAAAAAGTTTAGTATGCCAACTTTCACATCAATCTTCGACGGTACAGGAGATCCAACATTACACTTACAAAGTTACAGGAGAGATCTAACTGCATGGACTGGTTCAGATCCAATAATGTGCATGTCGTTTGCCGCTGCTCTCAAGGATGAAGCCTTGGCTTGGTTCGGCGGTTTAAGAGAGAAGTCAATTGAAAAATATACACAATTGGAAGAGAAGTTCATTGCAAACTATATCCAAAACAAGAGAGTGCGCCCTGGGGCAGAAAAATTATTTAACAATAAGAAAAGACCCATAGAAACGTGTAGAAGTTATATTATGAGATGGAGGAAACTTTGTAGTGAAGTAGGATCGGCGGTATCTGACAAAAAAAAGATGCGAGCATTTATTAGCTCGATGGAAACAACGGATAAGATGTTTCAATCTTTATATTGGACTCCAGTAGCAGATATAGGAGAGCTGAGAGCTAGAAAAAATGAATGGTTGATATATGAAGAAATGCAAGAAGAAGAAGAGCGCCAGAAGAAGGAAAGAGCAAAGCATGCTCATTCTATTAACAATTTGTCGCCGGAGGAACAAGAAGAAGCAAGAAAAGAATGGATTAGAAAGGAGCACAAAAAATTGGAAGCAGCAGCAGCAACACCATCAGCGGCAGTTGTCCCACAGCAGCAGCCACAAGAGCGACAACAATATCAGCAGAACAACAATCAACAATGGAATCAAGGAAAGAGAGATACTTATGCAGGAAGAGATGATCAAGACAATAGGGGAGGATATGATAATAGAGGCAGATACGCCAACAACGATAGAAGAAATTACGGCGACAACAGAGGAGGATACGACAACCGGCGACAAGGGAATGGTGACAGAAGATTCAACAATGACAATCGAAGATTCGGCGACAGAAAGCCAGGATACCCAGATTTTCAAGACGCCACGCTACCAAAACTACGTGTCACATATACTGATGCATTTGGACAGATAGAGAGTTCAGCATCAAGGAATGAAATTCGCTATCCTTTTAATAGAGGAAACCCCATGAATCCTATTTCCAACACTACCCAGTACTGCCAATACCATCAATTCCATGGCCACACAACTGAAAACTGCACAGGGGTTCAAAGAGAAGTGCATAGATTCATCCGTATGGGAAGATTCCAAGATTTCTTAGAGTTACCCCCAGCGCCACCATTGGAGGTTCAGCTAATCCAAGCAGTGCAGCCAAAGCCTGAAGTGTTTGAAGTTGAAGTTCAGCGTGACTTGAAAGAGTTGAATTGTTTCTCCATTGTGCATTCAACAATCAGTAGAGATGAATTTCATAATAATGTAATGTCAAGAATTCACAAGAGGGATAGCAGCGGCAAAGAAATTTTCAGTGTCGCCGTCAAAAATAGCCCATTATTAGAATGGATGAAAAAGCCAGTCAGTTTTTCGGCGGTAGAACTATCACCTGAGGCAAGAAATCATTTGAATCCATTGGTCCTTACCATCCAAATAGGAAATTTCAAAGTTCCAAGAGTGCTGGTAGATCCAGGAAGCTCCGTTGATATTCTCTTCAATTCAGCGTATCAGGCAATGGATTCCAAAGAGGAACCGGTAGAGTCGTTGGTTCCTTCTTCATACAGCATTTATGGATTTAATGGGATAGCGTCCAAGCCTAAAGGAGAAGTAAAAATGAAGGTTGTTACATGCAAGACTTTGATTATGGATACTACTTTCTGTGTTGTGGAGGTAGACTCGCCGTATGCAGCAATCCTTGGCAGGCCATGGTTACACAGCATCAAGGGAGTACCTTCGACTTACCATCAGCGGTTGCGATTCCCAACTCCAGAAGGGGTAGCTGAGTACATTGGCGATTCATCTACAGCAAAGGCATGCAATGAAGTAGACGTCAAGATGCGTGAAACTCGAAAGGCAAAGATAATTGAGAAAAAGAAGCAGACAAAAGAAGCAGCTAAGGTTAAAGAAATAAATGCACTAGTCGCCGATCCCAACAAGTACATTCTTTCTGTGAAGGAGGGCGACTCAGCAGCAAGTCCTTCAGCGGTACCTTTGTAGCAATTAAAGGAACCTTCGCCTATGGGTGAGCCAGATTTGCATTTCACAGCGGTAGAACCTACAGGGGAAATCAACATAGGTGAGGAAGATGCTCCTAAAATAGTAAAAATTGGTACCTTATTGAATGAAGAAGAATCTCGGCAGCTAGAAGCTTTGTTAAAAGAATATGTGGATGTTTTTGCTTGGGGCATGAATGAGATGCCTGGTATTGATCCAGAAACTGCATGCCATAAGTTGGATATAGATCCAAGGATCAGACCATTCAAGCAGCGTCCAAGAAAGTTGGCACCAGCGTACAAAGAAGCGGTGGAAGCAAAGATTGACAAGATGAAGGCGTCAGGAATCATTAGACCAGTTCAATATCCAGAGTGGATAGCTAATATGGTGGTGGTTCCTAAGAAGAATAAAGGGGTAAGAATTTGCATTGATTTCAGTGACTTGAATAGGGCGTGTCCCAAGAACAGCTTTCCATTACCAAGCATAGATCAGACTGTCGATGCCACTTCTGGGCATGAATTACTATCTTTCATGGACGGTTATTCTGGATATAACCAGATACCGTTGGCAGAAGAAGATCAGCGGCACACAGCTTTCTTTTCTACTAAAGGTCTTTTTTGTTACACAAGAATGCCATTTGGTCTTAAGAATGCGGGTGCTACATATCAAAAGATGGCTCAAGATATGTTCGAAAAATGGATAGGTAAAACAATGGAGGTTTATGTTGATGATATGTTGGTCAAGAGCAAGAAAAAGAAGAATCACGTGCAAGACTTGAAGGAAATCTTTGATCACATGAGAATAACCAAGTTGAAGATTAACCCAGCAAAGTGTGTGTTCGGCGTCACCTCTGGAAAATTTTTGGGTTATGTGGTAACAAAGAAGGGAGTAGAGGCAGACCAAGCCAAAGTTAAAGCTATTCTGGAGATGCCTTCGCCGGTAACCCTGAAAGATGTCATGCGCTTAAATGGTATATTGGCGTCTCTTAACAGATTCATATCTCGGTTCTCTGACAAGTGCAAGCTATTTTTCCAAATGCTAAAGAAAGGGGAGAAGTTCAACTGGACAAAAGATCACGAGGATGCATTTCAAGGAATAAAGAAGTACTTAGCTACCTTACCGGCTATTCAGCCGCCGGAACATGGAGAAGAGTTGAGAGTTTACTTAGCGGCCACTTCATCAGCGGTTAGTGCAGTTTTAGTACGGACAAAAGGAGGAGAGACACCAATCTACTATATCAGTCGAACTCTGCAGCCCGCTGAGAAAAATTATACTAAGATAGAGCAATTAATACTAGCTTTGGTTTTCGCCACTAGCAGACTCCGTCCATATTTTCATGCTCATCCCATAACGGTACTCACCAAAACTCCCATTGAAGCTATTCTTCATAGTTCTCAAAGAGCAGGGCGTATTGCAAAGTGGAATGCTCAGATAGATCAGTACGGCGTCAAATATGAAATAAGGACAGCTCAAAGGTCACAAGTTATCGTCGACTTCCTAGCAGACTTTCCAATTGAAGAAGAAGAAGAAGAAGCTGAAGGCATCCCATTTATGGAGAAGGAAGACCCAGACGAAGGAGTTCCAGACTTGCTGAAGAGAGATCCAAATCAGTGGGAGGTATACGTTGATGGCTCAGCTAATAAAGAGGGTAAAGGAATTGGCATAGTCTTTATCTCGCCAAAAGGTGCAAGGATAGTCCATTCATTCAGATTAGAGTTTCCAGCTACAAACAATGAGGCAGAGTACGAAGCGGTAGTACATGCTATGAGGCTTATAATTGAGATGGACATCAGCAACATTCGTTTAACTAGTGATTCCCAGCTGGTCATTCGACAGATCCTAGGCAGATATGAAGCACATGATAGCTCACTAAAGCAATATTTACAATTGGCAAGAGAATACGCTAATAAGATTACCGGCATCGAATTTAGACACATATGCAGAAATGACAACAGACATGCGGATGCGCTGGCATTTATCTCCTCTATGATGGCGGATCCAGATGTACCGGCAATAGCAATTGAAAGATTAAAGATATCATCAATAAAAGGAAGAAGGCAACATGAAGTCTTGGCGGTAGACATTGAAGAGTCAGCGGAAACAGACTGGAGAGCTCCTATCAGATACTACTTGGAACATCTCACCACTCCTGGAAACAAGTTGTTAGCGCATAAAGTTATCAGCAGGTCAAGAAACTATGAATTAAGAGACGGCGTCCTATACAGAAGATCATTTGCCGGGCCACTACTACGATGCGTATCAAGAGATGAAGGAAAGAAGCTATTAAAAGAAATTCATGAAGGAGACTGCGGAAATCACAGCGGGCAGAGTGCGCTGGCTCTAAAAGTAAAGATGCAAGGTTATTACTGGCCTTGGATGAATGGCGATTCTGCTGAGTATGCTAAGCGGTGTAGGAACTGTCAATTGTATGCAAATAAAATAAAAGCGCCAGCAGTCTCATTAAATTCAGTGTTAAGCCCTTGGCCCTTTGCCAAATGGGGGATTGACATCATTGGACCGCTGACGCCAGGGTCGGGACAGCGCAAATATATCATTGTGGCAACAGATTATTTTACCAAATGGTGTGAAGCTAAGGCACTTAGACAAAGAACAGGAAAAGAAGTGTTCACATTCATATGGGAAAATATATTCTGTCGTTTTGGTGTTCCAGCAGAAATTTGCACTGACAATGGGAAAGAATTGGTCGGCGAAAACATTGAAAACCTGCTGGCGACATACGGCGTTAAACTGGGAAAATCCACTCCTATCTATCCTCAAAGTAACGGGCAGGCGGAGGCCACCAATAAAACAATAGGAATGGGGTTAAAAAAGAGAGTTGAGGGGCACAAGAAGGCGTGGTGTGAGCATCTCCATAACGTCTTATGGTCTTACAGAACTACAATTCGAGAAGCAACTGGAGCATCTCCCTTTCTACTCACATTTGGTGCTGAAGCAGTGCTTCCATCAGAAGTCATATTGCCAACAACAAAACACGAAGCTTGGGAAAAGAACCTCAATACAGACTTAATCTTGGCAAAACTAGACGACTTGGAAGAACAACGGCTCATTGCTTTGACTCATATGGAGAATTACCACCGCCGTCTAGCCAGGGAATATAATAAGCGTGTAGTGAAAAGAGACTACCAGCCTGGTGATCTGGTGTTAAGAGAGATACCGCCGTATCAGAAGAAGAAAGGATGTAAGAAGCTGGAACCTAATTGGGAAGGCCCTTATGTCATCAAGCGTGTAGCGGGTAGTGGAGCTTATGTGTTAGTTGATGAGCATGGAAAAGAACTTGAGCATCCATGGAATGCCAAGTTTATCAAGAGATTCTATCCATAAGATTACATGTAAAAATCCGAAGTCTTGGGCGGGCATAATACCCAAGAAATCTTATTAGCCTTTGTAATCTGCAGCAAATAAGATCCGGGGACGTAGGTTTGCTTTGTGCGCCGAACCCCGTTAACAAATTATTGTGTGTCATTCTTAATTATACGGCGACAAATACGCTGAGGCAAATCTGCCAATATACAAGGCTCAATAGCCATACGCCGAGGCAAAACTGCCAAACAAAATATACAAGGCTCAATAGCCATACGCTGAGGCAAAACTGCCAAACAAAATATACAAGGCTCAATAGCCATACGCTGAGGCAAAATTGCCAAACAAAATATGCAAGGCTCAATAGCCATACGCCGGGGTATAATGAAACATTTTAGATGTCTGACTAAGAGTAGTTCTGGCTAACTGGTGCTATAAATCCTGACGCGTTACTTGTTGATCTGTAAGTGATGGCAGAAAAGTATAAAACTCCCGGAGAACTCCCTGTAGGGACGGCTCCTGGTTAACCAACCACTTATAATAGATCGCCGACGGGCACAAGTAACAATGTATAGCGAAAACGGGTGCGATGTGGCTAAGAATGAATGCTGTCAGTTCATCATTAAAATAAAATGGATTCAGTTATACCGGCGGAAACATATCTAAAAGAGAGTTATATATATAGCAAAATACAAAGGTAGAAAAATATCTACCAAAGTTCCATAACAAAAGAGTAGGAGACATAAACCTATCTCATGGTTACACAAAAACATGAAAAGCTAAGAGTTATCTAAAGGACATTTGATAACTAGAAGATGAAACATTAGATTTACACTTCTGGAGACTTCAAAGGATCTTCAGCGGCCATATTCGGGTTCTTGAGCGAGGACTCAGCATTTTCTTCTCCAGCTTCAGTGGAAATGGTGTTTGGGGTGTTGGCATCCTGATTCTGAACTTTAGAAGCGTCTTGGTTTTCACTAGCATTAGCATCCTTCCCGCTGTCTTGATGAGAATCTTGACTTTTAGGCTGCAAATCTACGTCGCCTTCGGCGTCTTCTTCTTCATCACTCTCCACTCCAGAATCTGACCCGCTGTCTACGAGAACGGTATCTTTAACATTACCTTCATCCTCAGCAGCGACAAGATTGGTATCCATGTCAGGAAGAAGACGACCAGAAGCATAGTCCTCTGGAATGTCTAGATCGTGATCAGGACAAAAGGAAGCCAAATACATTTGAATACCAAGAAAACCGGCCATCCTTACATCAGCGCCATATTGCTCTTCTTGTGTTTGGGCGGCTTTCTTAGCAAGACTCAGCTCAGATTGAAGAGTCTCATGCATCTTTTGAAGTTTCTTGGACTTAGAAGATTCATCCTCAAATTTTTCCTTATACTCTTGAAGTGTCTTGACATCATTTTCCAGATTGAAGATCTTGCCAGAACATTGCAAATGATCAGCCTGTAGCGTACGCATTTTATCTCCACAAGACTGATGATCTTTCACCTGTCCTTCTAGATGAGCAATTCTAGTAACGCATCCTTGGTGTTCTTTCAAGGTGGTAGTCTGTGCTTCTAGCTGAGATTCCAGCTGCTTGTATTTCTCTGAAATCAAAATAGAAGATAAGTCAGATGCTGAGGCAAAAACTTATCCGCTGAAGTCATAAACAGAAAGCAAAATCCTAACAACTACCTTCTAGACCGCTAACATACTCATGAATACCCTGTTTGGCAACACTTATTTCATCAAGTTTACTTAAAACTTCTTGATCAGAACAAGGGCCAACGGCTTGTTTGATTTTAAGTCTAAGTATAGTATTCTCTTCATTCAGCTGCCTAGCTCGATCTCCATGAATTTGGGAGAAATTTTTGTGGTGTTGAATTTCATCACGAGCGGCGTCTCTCTCGGCGGTACGACAAACCAGTGTAGATGATAAGCGTGAGATGGTGGCCTCCTTATCTTTCAGTTGGGTGGTTGCCTTCATATGATCTACCATAGCTTTTTCTTTGGCTTTACGTTCCAACTCAGCTAGGCGGGAGGCGTTGTCAAGCTCACTCTTTGTCCATGCCACATCAGCTTGAGAAACTTTGAGCAGGTGATCAAGATTTACGTTAAGATCAGTGACATTACGCAATTCTCGGCGGTACCATTTAACATCGTGGCCCAAATTGAGTAACATATTACGTTGCTTAGTGTTAGCACTAGTCAACTTACCAATCTCGGTTTCGGCTTGCTTTAATCGGCTATCAGGGTGTTGTCGGCGACCTTATAAGGGAAAGGGACTAGACGTTGGGAAAAGGAAAACAGAATAAAAGACTATCATAAGAAATTTTGGAAAACAACTACTAACCTTTGAGCTCATCATGCTTCTTTTTCTCCTGATTGTAATTGACGCGCATACGAGCGCTCTCTTTCTTTTCTACAGCTAGCTGATGTTTCAAAGAAGCATTTGTTTGATCTACTGTGGCCTTTGCTTGGCGCAGATTGTCAAGTTCTTGTTTCAGCTGCGCATTCAGTGTGATACTACCAAGGTTGCGCTGGAAATCCTGCAGAGTAAAACAGGTTGGTGTAGTCAGAAATGAAATATTGATAAGAACCAAAAGTTCAAGAATAAAGCCGAGGCGGTAATTTACCATGACGGCGCCGCAAAATTGCTCATAAGGAGTAAGATGAGAGACGGCGGTAGTGAGTTCGACGGGTTTTAGCGCCAACCCAGGCTCACTTAGCTTGCTCATTGATTCTAGATAAAGAGTATTAGAACCATTCTCATCCTGAGACAGCAATTTGGCAAAGGAATCCACTAACTTATTTGGCGGTAATTGAATCATTGAAGAACTATTGCCAGCAGAAGTACAAGGTGGGGTGTTCAGAGAAAGAAGATGACGCAGAGCAGAGACAGCGTTGTCGACAGCTGAGGCAGAGGCAGGCTCTATCAGATTATTGGACTGAGCAGGAGTCTCCATCTCAACGGTATTCTCCCCACCAGTATCCACGTTCATCTCAGCGGTACCTTGTCCAGTGGTAGCAGTAACTGAAGTGGTAATTGGTGGAGTTATAGGAGTTTCTTCAAACGTCTCGTCAACATGACGCTCATCAGCGGGTTTCACAGATTGGTCCTCTGAAATTGGATCATTAACAATAGTCGGGTTGTTGGGTTTATTACCTTTCTTGGAAGCTGTAGATTTTTTAATCTTGGGCAACTTTTCAGGATTCTTGGAGGAGTCGCCGTCTTTAGTCTTGGAAGATTCATCTTCATTTTTCCGGGAAGAATTGCCGCCCTTCTTCTTGGAAGATTCATCATCCTTTTTCTGGGAAGACCCGCTATCTTTTCTTTTGGAAGAAGTGCTGCCTTTTTTAACAACAGTAGTAGACTTGGAACTGTCATTTTTCTTGGACTCACCAGCAGTAGATTTGATGTTGTCATTTTTCTTAGACCCAGCGGTAGTTATACCAGGAAGTACACTAACGAGGCCTTTAACACGATCAATTGCACTAATGGGCGTCTCAGGCTTGGATTTCTTCTTAAGTGGCTGCGAAAAGGAAAATCATCGACATCTGTTACGCTAACAAACAGAGGCAAATATATACATATATTTCGAAGACAGCGGTAGAATGTTTGTTACCTGAACAGCGTCTCCCTCTTTTCCTTTTCTTTTTATACCTTTCCCTTTAGGTTGCTTGCAAAATTCAGGCTTTTTAGCCCAATGCCCTTTATCAGTAACAACGAACTTACCATTCTTCTTGAGATAGCGGTTTTCTTCATCCCAGCGGACGGACCAAAAGTCATGCTTAGCGAGGTCAGAATGTTCAGGGAGAAATTCTTCACGAGGAATAGTCTGGTTTTCGTCTTTAAAACCTTTGAGCCAAGGACCGTCAACCTGACAAGGAATGTCACCCCAGTGATTTTCA
>JAJJMA010127147.1:0-10304 GCA_023529015.1 Papaver nudicaule | reverse complement strand
GAACAAAGTCAGGGCAAGAGGTGTTCACATTCTTATGGGAAAATATAATTTGTAGATTTGGTGTACCGGCGGAAATATGCACTGACAATGGGAAAGAGCTTGTTGGCGATAATATCAGGGATCTACTCGCCACATATGGTGTTAAGTTGGGAAAGTCAACTCCATTGTACCCACAGAGTAATGGGCAGGCGGAGGCAACTAACAAAACTATTGGAATGGGTCTGAAGAAGCGAGTGCAAGTGCATGGGAAGACATGGTGTGAGCACCTCCATAATGTTCTATGGTCATACAGGACAACAGTCAGAGAGGCAACAGGCGCATCTCCTTTTCTTCTTACTTTTGGTGCAGAAGCGGTATTGCCGTCAGAAGTCATCCTTCCCACAACAAAACAAGAAGCCAGGGAAAAGAATTTGAACACCGATCTGATTTTAGCCAAGCTGGATGATATAGAAGAACAACGGTTAATTGCATTAACCCATATGGAAAATTACCATCGCCGATTGTCTAGAGAATACAACAAGAAGGTAATTCCAAGGGAATACCAGCCGGGCAATTTGGTACTGCGAGAAATCCCACCTTCTCAGCGAAAGGGCTGTAGAAAGTTGTTGCCAGTATGGGAAGGTCCTTACATCATCAAGCGAGGAGCATGAGCTGGAGCATACATATTGATAGACGAGCATGGCAAGGAGTTGGAGCACCCTTGGAATGCTAAGTCTATTAAGAGATATTATCCTTGAATCAATGATGTAAAAACTCCGAAGTCTTGGGCGGGCATAATACCCAAGAAATCTTATTAGCTTATGTAAAAAACAACGAATAAGATCCGGGGACGTAGGTTTGCTATCATGCGCCGAACCCCGTTAACAACCCATTGTGTCATTTACATTTTCGCCGGAATACTTTCCCTAGCACGACAAAGTGCGCTAACAAGAGCAAGTATCTCATGACCACAAAAGTCTCGCCGAGGCAACATGCCTTATACTAAAGAAAATTTCAAAGAGCAAACAGCTCTTGACCAAAAAGGCCATACTGAGGCAAATTGCAATGGCTAAAAAGCCCTTAAGAACTAATAAGTTCATATGAAAACCCTGATCAGGTCACACAAAAATAGCCAAGTGCTAATTACTGAGGCAAAATGCCATGATTAAAAAGTCGTCAAAGGCGAATAGCCTTCAACCTAAGGGGTTTGATTTCGCTAAGGGATGAACCCTGATCTATCCTCTTCAAATGACGAAGCTATGGGTAACATATAGTATGATCCGTTGTAAAACCTATCACGTTACTTGTTGATCTGTAAGGTTTGGCAAAAATATATAAGACCCCCGGAGACTGGCTATATGCCACTATCTTGGCAAACCAAATACTTATAATAAGATCGCCGACGGGCACAAGTAGCATAGCAAATGAGTACGGATTTGCTAGCCGGATAACCATACGACATACCATTTGAATGAAAGATCAGCAAAGGGTTATGAAAACATTCCTTAGAACAAAAATGAAATAAAACTAACTTTTCATTAGGCAAAGCAAAAGGGTATTACAGAGATCGTTTCGAAAGGAGAACATAAATTTTTCTTATATTCGGCGAAATAAGAGTAAAAAGCAAGGTTACATTAAGATGAAAATCCAAGCAAGTTCTAAGTTCACTCGGCGTCATCCTCTTGGATTTGACTTTCATGTTGGTTTTCGGCGTCATTATCTGGAACCTGGTGTTCTTCTGTTTCTTCGCTAAGTGGTTGTTCGCCACCCTGTTGTTCATTTTCTTCTTCCCCTTCCTCTTTTTCTTTTTCTTCTTCTCCTTATTCTTCCTCCTCTTCCTCATAATTCTCTTCTTCTTCTGGTTGATCCTCTTCTTCTTGTTCCTCCTCTTCGCCGGATTCGTCGCCCTCATCTTCACTATCGGCGACCTGCTGAGGAGGAGCCCTCGTGCGAATAAGATACTTCTCAGGAATTTCAAGTCCTCGCTGAGGGAAATTTTCATTCACAAAGTTCTGCACCGCGACAAAACCAACCTTGAGTAGTTGCATGTCATGCTTCTCTTCTTGGGCTCCTAGTTTCTTCTCGGACTGATTCAAGTCATTCTGAAGGCGATCACGGAGTTCCCCAATATAAGTAACTTTACCATCTAAGTCCTTGATCTTTTTCTCATATTGTTGATGCTCTAGAAGTTGGCTATTCAAATTGGAGATGGTGATGGAACAATCCTTGTGGGCATCTAAGGCCTCAGCTTCCCTTCACACTCGTTGTGAGACAACAACTTATCCGCTATCTTAGAAATGGTGTCAGTACAATCCTTGTGGTCTTTGACAATCTTCTCGTGCTTCTTCAATTCGCCCTCCAGGTGCTTGACTTGATCTGAAAATGAGAAAGGCGAAATAGCGTTAGAACTGAGGCACAAGCAAGGTATCGCAGTGATATACCCTAAAAATCAACCTTCAAGCTCGCGCACATGCTGGCGAGCGCCTTCCCGTGCACTACTGATGGCGGTGAGTTTTGATTCGAAACTTTGATTAGGGCTAGGGCCTAACATCCTATTTATCAAAGTCTGTTGGGAGGTCAGTTGTTGGTAGTATTCCCTATCACGGTCGCCATATATCTTGACGAAATCTTTGTGTCGCTGAATCTCGAGAATGGCTGTTTCTTTTTCGGTGTTAGCATGAATTAACTGCTGGTGAAGTTCGTCAGCCCTAGACTTTTCAGTTCGCCACAAGCCGTTCACTCGCGTGTGATCAATTATAGCGTCTTCTTTCGCCTTATAGTGAGCTTCTCTCGGCGGATAGCATCATCTCGCTCTCCCTCAACCCAACCTAGCTCTGAGCGAGCAGCTTTGGCCACACGATCAAGATTTTCGTTAAGTTCGCTAACGAACCTTAACTCTCGGCGATACCACTTAACATCTCGATCAAAATCGAACAACAGCCAACATTGTCGGGCGTTAGCATCGGCGAGTTTGTCGATCTCGGTTTCAGCTCGCCGTAGCCGTGAGTCGGGGAGCTGTTGACGACCTTAGAAGGGATGACGTCTAAGGGTTTCGGCGAAAGTAAAATAAAAACAGTACGTAAACTGTAGAATAAGAAATTACCTTGGAGATTTTGTTGCTCCTCAGCGGCTGCACGCTCCCTCCTTATGGTAATAGCTTTCTCAGCTTCCAAGTCACGAGAGAGTTGCAGTTTCTCCCTCTCCAGCTCGTGGATCTATCACCTTGGGCTTCGAAGGTATCAATCAAACTGAGTACTTGATTGTAACCCTGAGGCCAAGAGGCAAGCAAGTTGGTTAAAGAATGAAAATAACAAGTGTGTGAAATAGGTTGAAACAAAATATCGATAGATTACCGCTGTGGCAAGATTGAAATGTTGATGAGGAGTCAAGTTGTGAGCAACTGTGGAAAACTCAGGAGTTCGTACGAGACCAGTAGACGAGTATGTCAACATGGTCTCATAGTACATCGAATTTTCTTTTCCCTCCAGCGTGAGCAACCGAGAAAATGATTCGGCGAGTTCATTCACAGCTACGCCGGTGCTGAATCGTCTGGGCGGAATGACAGACTTATTGCCGCGGGGCATCTTGTCCAAAGTTAGCACTGCCAGGTCAGAAGAAATAATAACCATATTCTCATCAGGAAGACTTCCACCTTTACCCGCGCCCTCGATCTCCATAGGAGTAGAGATGGTATCTTGGTTGCCAGAGGAATCGCCAATAGGTTGAACTTCCATTTCTTCATCAATATTCGCTATGGTTTCTCGCTCAGGGATCTCGGTATGATCTTTGGCGGAAGTCTTCTTCTTCAACTTAATGGCGAGATTCTCAGACTTAGCCGGAAGTTTCGCTGAGGAAGAGGCATTCTCGCCACCACTTGTTGTTGGCTCAGAGAGAGGCTTGGTAGGTTGGGAGAGGCCATGAGCGGTTGAACTCGCCTTGGGGTCCTGCGAACAGTGTTTCTCCGAAGCGCTTTTCAGCCTCTTGCGAAGTTCCTCTCGCTCTTGTTCAGATTCAGTACCCTGCAAAACAAACATCAGTATCACCATGTCGATCAGGCAACAAGCAGAGGCAAATATATACATATATTCTAAAGACAAGTGGATGCTTGTTACCTGATCCCCAGCTGTTTGTTTCCTCTTCCTGCCATTGGAAGATATTTTGGCAGTAGCATCAGGAATTCGTATCTTCTGGAAATCATAGCCTCTAAAGGGAGAATGCTCTTCGACGAAGTCGGTTCTAAACTTCGTCTTCGCTTCATCAAGCCATACCATTAGCCATGGGCCTTCAACCCGACAAGGCAAGTTGGACCAGCCACCTTCAGTACTCTTTCGCGCGGTGGTAGTCCCCTTCTCCTCTTTCTTGTCAGCGGCGCCAAGCATGATGTCCTTAGGATCCATTCCACGTTTGAGGACGAAACGATATGCCCATGACTCTCCCTTAATGTTGGAAGGAAAAACATCGTATTGTTTCACGAAATTTTCAACAGTATAGGCTGAAGGCTCGAACAAACCAGGAACGAAACCTGGATTTGTTGCTACGGCGAAACTTCCACTCCATCATGATACGAATAGCGTTGCCTGTAAGCTGGAAGGGGCTCTTATTAACTCGCATAAGAAGATCCAAAATGAAAGGATCGGCGGGGTCGTAAAGCGGAAGTTGTAGCCCCGCTTTGAGTGTACCATAGGCGGTCACCAACCTCTCAAGATTCTGGTCATCACGGCGAAGATCCTCAAGAGTAGTAGGTGTCGCTGGAGAGGTCAAGCCATCAAATTTGATAAGCTTCAAGGGATGAATGTTAACCTTATCATGGGTACAGTATGCATCCCAGTCATTCCAGCTAGGTCTAGTGGGTTTCTTAGCGGATTTGGTAGCAGCACGAGCCCTCGGCGATTTCTTTTGGCGAGAAGATTGTGGAGCAGTGGAAGCCATCAGACAGGAGCGGTTACAGGTGAGATAACGGTAGTCGGAAAATATGAACTCACCGGAGAAGATAAACAGTTAGAGATTGAAATCTCAGGAAAGAAAAGTAATAAATATGGATCAAACCTAGAGAAACACCAAGAATGAGAGTGGTGATGGAAAAGAAGGGTTTGAAGAAGATTTGAAGTGATTCAAGACGGAAAAAAGAAAGGACAGTAGATTAGAACGACAATTTTTGGTTAGGGTTTAGCAGAGGAGTTGAAAGGCTGAAGGAGAAGATGAAACAGAAGAGAATGAGTCGAGTGAGAAGAGGAGATGGCTATTTATATGAGGAGGAGAAGAACTGGCGCTTCAGGTTGCAGGTCAAAAGAAGATTTAACGCATGCGTGACACGCGGAAGAAATAAAGAGTAGTGGAGAACGTGGGCACATAATTTTCGGCGATAAAGAAATTTCATCCCCGGCGATTGAAGATCTTGGAGATGAAAGAGGCAAAATGTGAGTGTAGAAAAACTATCGCCGAATAAACCCATCCTAACGGCGAAGTTGTAGAGATATGAAACAAGTGAAATGCATGGAATCATTTCGGAAGTGTTGTTAAAGATATGAGAATGAGAAAGAGCGAGAGCCAACAAGAATCGCTGAGTGAAGCGTAGCGAGTACCCTCAGGGCGAAGGAAATTCGTTAGGTTAGTTGAGAAGTAGTTGAGAAGTAGTTGAGAAGTGGTTGAGCATTTAAGGATAGTCAGAACGGATCTATTGTCAGAGTTGACTGTTTGACTCAGTGGGATCATCGTCAGCTATACTTATCCGCAAGAGAAGAGCATCGCCGAAGTTTTAGCGTCATCGCCGAGACCACAGAAAGTCACGGGTAGCGAAAGAAGACAAATAATGTCAGAGAAGGTCGCTTTCCATATTAGTTGTAATCCATTGTAATTCCTCCCTATATAAGGTGAGATAGATCCCTTAGAGAAGGGGTTGGTGTAAATTTGGTCTGGCTTAGTGAGAGGAAAAGTGAGTTATCTCCTTGCTCTCTCTAAACCAGTACTGAGCGTGTGTTAACTTAGAATTTGTGTGAAAGGGTGGTTTAGTGAAGGTAAGATATGTAACCAATCTTCATATAGTAGAATCTCTTGGATGTAAGCCTCAAACATGAGGAAGAACCAAGTATCTCGCTGTCAAGTTTCTCTAACCTTAATCTCCTAGTGTTTTGATATGTTTTATGCTTGTGTTTGGATTTGCATGAGAACTAATGGGTGTACAGTCAAAGATCTTGCTATGGGATTTTTGACTGTTACACATGCCTAGACCGAAAACTTCAAGATATGAAAGTTGGAAGTTTTCTCATGGCTTATATGTACGCGTTCATGAACGCGTTCATAGAGCTGTCAAATGGAGTTCAGGAGAATTTAAGAGAAATCTGTGAACTCGTATGTACGCGTTCATACAGACCCGCTCGTTCTCTGGAATGCCTTTAAGCAACACATGTACGCGTTCACCGTTGAGGTCATTTCAAGAGACAATTAACCATACTCTACCTATAAATAATATCACGGATGTGACAAATGCAAAGGCGAAGAATCCTAAAATACCTTCGGATCATATAAACAACATCGTAGACTATTGGTATGATTCAAATGGAAAATACGATACGGAAAGGAAAAACCTTTCTAACCTTTAGCGAGGACGTTATGATTTATCAAGTAGTAAGCTCCGGTCTTTGTCTTCAATGGTCTTCGTCTCGATTACCTAAAACTATCCTAGTCCGAGGTTATAGAGTAAACTTATCAAGGATTGTGTTTTTGTCACCTAAACTTGACAACTGACTTGAGATAGCAATATCAATGGGTTCAACCGAGCAATGCTCTAACAGGGAGTGTGGAGTAAGTGGGGACAACTGTTTAACAGTCTTGCGCCTAATATTAGGGAAGACTAACATCCCACTTTATCATCCCATCTTTCTAGCAACGTTCACACGACTTAGTTTTCTTTCCCGTTGAGTGGTTGAGCCGTTGCAAGCACACGTGCCGTAGACCGCCAAACCAAAACCCTAAAGAATATCCCCCCCATGTAACTTACTTGATTCTCGTAAGATTTGTTAAGTGTTGAATATTTGTTAAGTTAAAGCTGACTAAGTGCAAGTCGTACCATTTATTGGCAAACTTAGGACTTTGCACATAAATAGAGAATTAAGCGATAAGCTTGTGTATCTCTTTTAGGCTTGGTCTAAGGATTGAACCGGAAAATCTCCATTTAAACCAATAAGAATAGTCTAAGGATTGAGTTATGCAATCGCCATTTAGACTGAAGGGATTTCAGCAACCCTCTGTGGCAATAGTCAAGTAAATACAACTCTTTGTATGCCATAAATATGAGAAATTGGCTTGTGGCATATAATGCACCAATTTCCCGAGTAATATAGACATATGAATGCCTAAAATAATATAAGTCATAGACATGAGCCATGATAAGAAATGTAGCACTGATTATAGAAGCAAGTCTATAATCAGGAGAAAAATGCGAGTTATGCTAACACAGCGTAGCCATAACCAAGAATGCATGAGCATTTCCAATTCAAGACCTAAATATAGGATACATGAATGATAATAAGATATATTGCATATCATAATAATCTTAGTAGGAAGTCTACTATATGATGTATAGGGATGAACCATAACGTTAGGCCATATTCAGATTTCTAGTTAGTTTGCACGTCACTTACTCTAAAAATCGCCCAGGCCAGCCTATATTTCTAAAAATTATGAAATTTTAGTATGTCATGGGAAACTCGCAGATGAACAACTTTCATGAAGGAAGTTTCTTCTGAATCCTTACGGATTAGACCGTATCAATCGTTCTAGTAATTCGTAATCTGTCAGATTTTCGGATTTGATTAGGAAACCACAACGGTAAAGAGGGACCTACCCTATAAGTAAAGATGACTTAGGATTAAGAAGTGGGACCCTCAAGTTATAGCCGTGTGATAAAAGTGGGCCATAGTATTGTTTTATGACCGACCTATAAAAGTGGGGCCGTGGCATGAGCCACGACCAAGCAATAAAAGTGGGGTCAAGCAAGAGCTATGACCGAGTAATAAAAGTGGGGTCGTGGCAAGAGCCACGGCCAAGAGGTAAAAGTGGGGTCGTGACAAGTCACGACAAAGAGGTAAAAGTGGGGTCGTGGCAACAGCCACGGCCAAGCCACAAAAGTGGGGCCATAGCCATAGCCGAGTAATACAAGTGGGGTCATAGCATGATCTATGACCTAGCCATAAAAGTGGGGCCGTGGCATGAGCCACGACCAAGGGATAAAAGTGGGGCTGTGGCAAAAATGTGGGGCCAGGGCAAGAGCCACGACCAGGCCAAAGTGTGGGACATGGTGTTAACCATGACCAAGCTATAAAAGTGGGGCCGTAGCCTAAGCTACGGCCAAGCCAAAAGTGTGGGACATGGTGCTAACCATGACCAAGCTATAAAAGTGGGACCATAACATTAGGTTATGGCCAATCAAAGAAAGTGGGACCGTGGCATAAGCCACAGCCAAGCAACAAAAGTGGGGCCATAGTATATAATCTATGGCCACGCAATAAAAGTGGGGTCGTGGCATGAGCCACGGCCAAGGTCAAGAGATAGGGGGAATGGCCGTGAGCTAGGATGGGATGGGATGCCGTGAGCTAGGGTGGCCGTGTAGGCTAGGATGGCCGTGTAGGCTAGGGCGGATGGCCGCGTAGGCTAGGGATGGATGGGATGTGGACCATGGCACTAGGTCATGGTCGTGAAAAATCAAAATATGGTCATGGTGGCCAGTTCTCTTATCCCTACTGCAAATAAATTCATACCTTGCGTTGAGCCATTCACCTGACGACGCCGAGATGCCAGAAATTGGTGCAAAATTACTCTTGCAACCTCCTTGTCAAAAACCACCATCAACACCAGGTTCTGATGACTAACCTGTGTCATGGTCGTTAAGATACCTAAGACTAGTTCGTCGAAAATTTAAAGGAAAAAAAAATCTATTGTAATCACATACTTACCTCTAAACCATCTTCAGTAAACTTTGTGTCAATAGATTTGGCAACAATGAAATCTTCTTGGATGTGCAAATAATCTAAAGTTCGGGAATTTTTGGGAATTTTACATTAGCTTTTCAATTTCTATATTGAAATCTTCCATAATAATCTCTCACGAATTAACTGCCATCGTCTCAATGAATTTAATGAAAAAACCTACAAGAATAGTAAAAAATTGGTGTACTATAATTAAACATAATCTAACCTAGGGTTTTCAACCTTAATGTTTTCTGATGGTTTTTTAATGAAAGTAGAAGAGTAATCATACAAGAAGACAAATATTAGAGCAAGCACTATGGTTCATGTTTTATAGAGATGTCTTGGAGAAATGGAGAAGAACAACTACTATGGTGTAAAAATTCTCCATATTAAAGAGATAGAGATGGGTTTCTCTATTGCCTGCTACCAATCCGTAGGAGGCAATAGGGATAGAGATGCGAGGCGGAAACCGAGTATCCGCAGTTTTTTTTTTACGGAAACTCGGTGTCCGCCAAAAACTCATGCGGAAACTGAGTTCCCGTCCCAGAAATATGACCGTTTGACCTTTCTTTCCTTACACCCCCTCTACACCTCAACATCCAACCATCCATCTACCTAGTTTTTCTTGACCGTCAGATCCCCAACGACTCTTTTTTCAAAATTCAAAAAAAAATATCCGATGGGATCTCTTCTATATAAGAGAATTCATCTTCTTTGAAAAATCCACCCCAATCAATCTTGTTTCCATTGATTCTTTCTTTCTCCCTTCAAATTTTCAAATTTTTTTCATCACCAAATCGATATGGCGACCAATTACACAGAGTTTGAAGATCGTGCTATTACTAATTCTTTCATTCGTGTATCAATGGAAAATGTTGCGGGGCTACTAGGAGAGACGCCGTTTTGGAGTCGTGTTTTTAGTTTGTTTGTGAATGCCACAAATAATCCAAGAGGTAGAAATGAAAATGGAATTAGCAACCAATGGGCATTAATTAGTAGAGACATCTTGGATTTTGTAAGAATTATGAATGCTATTCGTCGGAGTCATAGAAATGCATCACGCCGAGAATTGGTCGTACGATCTCGGTCACAATTTTATGTCCTCAACCATCGGCCATTCAAGTTTGGTGAATTTTATGAAAGAATTGTTGCAATCACCGCCGGACATGATGAATTTTAAGTCAATTTATACATTCAACACCAAAACTACTTCAATACCACAAGCATTAATCAAAACACCATACAACAACAAAAAATCAATGGATTTTAACGATTCATTCTAAAATCAAAGGAATCATGATAATCAAATTATAATTGGATTGTATAAACCCTAGATAAGATTTACTAACCTTGTGGATG
>JAJJMA010127145.1:0-11616 GCA_023529015.1 Papaver nudicaule | reverse complement strand
TCAAGGCTAAAAAGGTGTGATGCTGAAACGGTGCTTGACCACATGGACTCTCAAGTTCGACATCAAACATATGTGATAAAACTCCAATATGTGTTTCTTGTTTCGAAACCTCACTTTGGTTTCGCTATATGAAAACTAGATTTGGGAACCTTAATTTGGTTCTGGTCAAATAATGAACTTTACATTTCAAAACCTTAATCTGGTTTCTGCCAAACAGTATGTACGTTTCGAAACATTAAAATGGTTATCTCAGAATGCGTATTTTCGAAGTTCAAACTCTATCATTTTGATTTGTGCTTCAACGAATTAATGAGTTTGATATTCTCAGTTTGAAGTTTGAATTGGTTCATCTTCAATGTACAACTAAGTTGTTTGAGTCATCATCAGAAATATGGTACGTGATTAGATCTTCGTATGATTTTACTACTTGATCAAATATTCATTTGATGTTTTGATTTGAATTCTTGGATATCATTAACGTGATCATCTGCATTGGAATCAAGAATTCAGGAGATTCAACATTTTGCTATTGCTCGTTTGAATCATGCACTGTACATCCATGGTATATCTTTATGCGTGATTCAGAATGTCTCTTGAACCTACGTGTTCACTTAAGCTTAACACACAAGGCTTGTCCACGTCTGTAAGGATACGTTTATGCGGAACGTTGAACCACGTTGGACCTGATCCCACTTTCACCTAGGATCGTTCTGGCCCGTCCAGCAAAGGCTAGGAAGTGATGTCGACATTATTAAAGCTGATGACGACATTTGGAAGTAATAATACCTTAAGGAGATTTCGAAACTAAAGGAAACGTTTCGAATTGACCTCTTTCCCAGGGAGCATATTTGGTAAGCACCATATTTCGAATTAATGAAAAATCCAAATATACCTTATAAGTATTATGTGTTTTGTTTACTATTGGCCAAACATTTATTGAAAATATATTTTCATTTATGAATTATATTTTTCTTTAATGTAAAATGCAATAGTATTAGATCTCATTAAATGATATGAGTCTAAGTGAGGAATTTCAGAACTATTATGGAAATGTGCTTTAATGAAATTCCGAAATTAAGTTTGCCTCATTTCAAAGCTAAGCCTTAGTCAATATAAATAGGAGTGGTATCTCTCCTGAAAGCTTTATCCCTCTACCAAGCTCTTCTTCGGAATTGATAGCTTGTGTCTGCCGCTTTTCTTTTCAGTTACCTTTGAGCTTTTGCTCTCGGTCTAGAATTGCGTGAAAGTCTTCTCTAGGGATCGAGAAGCCTAGAAGTACCTCTGTGGGAAACTAGTTTATGTTTTACTAGTCTTCTTTGTATTGTACTTGTGTTCTGTTCTATCACGTTTATCAAACCTTGTGATCTTGTTTATTCTATGGTCCTTCTCTTCTGCAATAAGGCCACTCAAGATCGTTGTGATTAAACATACTCTTTATCTATTAACCTGGATTTGTCAGCAAGCCGCTTTCGGTTTTTTTTGTGCCTAAACTATAGATATTGAGTGGAATCAAGATTGTTGTTATTAAATTTGTTCTTTGCAGGTACACTGTTCTTCAAAGTCATATCATATCGTACTTGATACAACTATCTGCTTGATTCCAACTGGGACGACAAGGTTGCTCTTTCGGGAGTTTAGGTTTTGAAACCTTGATCGATATCTCGAGATGTTTATTGCTTTAGTAAACTCAATATCCTCGCTTTTGGTGTAAAACGACTTCGGTGAAATATCTATTAGTTACCAAGGATATCATCTAGCGATTTTGACCTGTCGCTATTTGGTTGTTGTCCATAAGGTTGTAATCGTACGATTGGAGGTCGGGTAGCGATAGTCCTCGCGACGGGCTGTGAGGCAACTCTTGCGTAAGACAGTAAAGGACGTTTGTTTGCGTAAGGGAGTACATGTGCGTGACCACCTTGCTGTGGTTGGAGGCGTAGGAATACTGAGGGGAAATCTTTGTGACTAATAGTCGTATTAGGGTCATATTGTCTGCACCAGCTAGTCCGAAGTCTGAGAGTAGGTGTGTTGGCGGCTTAATTCTTAAGAGTATTCAAACTGTACGAGGTCCCGGGGTTTTTCTACGAGTTTATAGTTTCCTCGTTAACAAAAATCGTGTGTGTACTTTACTTTACTTCCGCGGTATATTTGATTTATCATTTATAATTAAAGTATCGTACTTGGTTGTTGACATAGGCTTTCGGATTCTTGTATTGACTCCCTTGTGTGAATCAATCAGTTCTGAAGGAGATCTTGTTCTTGAGTTCTTGATTACATGAACCGTTCAAGGTTTGACTTATAGGTGGAGTAAGATAAAAGATTGGTGGTTTACTCGGTACCCTCGTCTTTTCAGTTGGAACCACATTGCACCCTGTTTATTGCAACTCCATGATACATTCAAGGAAAAACATTATCTTGTGAAGTAATATAACGGGAAGAATACACAAAAGAGACCATAACGAAAAGGAAATGATGCTCGTTGAAGAAGTAAGAAAATTCGAACCCTGACAGTTATAACCAATATTCTTCTCGGCAGAAGATATACCAGAGGGTGGATCGAGCAACATTCCTTTGGTAATAACTACAATCGTCAACAAGGAATTATTTTCAAAAATATTGATCGACCCAGAAAGCTCCGTCGATATCCTCTTCAGAGTAGCTTATAAGCAATTCTTCGAAAATACCCCAATGATAACATCAGACTACACCATCTACGGATTTAAAAGGAAAGCCTCAAAACCAAAAGTAGAGGTATCCCTGCCAATATACGTAGTATCGATGAAATTGCTAACCACGTTCTGTGTCTTGGATATCGAGTCACCTTATAATGCTATATAGGGACGGCCATGGTTACACAGACTTTTGGGGGTAGCATCAATATTACATCAAAAATTGGGACGACCATGGTTACACGGACTTTTGGGGGTAGCATCAATATTACATCAAAACCTTTGGTTCCCAACTCCCTTAGGCATAGGCAAAATCATTAGCGATACTATGGATTCACAAACCTGTCATGGAAGGACATCGAGCAGCAAAGGAATGCGAGGCGAAATCGAAATGAACGTCGAAGACAACAAAGAGTAGAGGTCATCGAAAGAAAAATTAATCAGATCATCGAAGGAAACAACGAAACAATCACAAAGGAAGCTCCAAAAGACCCTATCCATATAAGCGAGGAAACACCAAACTTCACGCCAACAGAGCCTACTGCCGATGTCAATATTGGAACTAATGAGGAACCAAAAATTGTAAAAATTGGAACACTAATGGGAGAGGCACAAAGGATGGAGTTGGAAAGTTTATTGAAAGAATATGCAGATGTGTTTTCTTGTAAGATGAGCGAGATGCCAGGGATCGATCCAAGTTTAGCATGTCATCACCTGGACATCAACCCTTTGATGCGGTCGTTCAAGAAAAAACCAAGGAAACTTGCGGATGTGTACCAGGAAGCAGTTGAATCCGAGTTTAACAAGATGATAGCAACATGAATAATCAAGAAAATGCAGTACCCAAATTGGATCTGGAACATAGTGATAATCCCGAAGAAGAACAAAGGAGTGTGAATCTGCATCGATTTCAACAATCTAAACAAGACATGTCCGAAGGACCCTCACCCTTTGCCAATCATTGATCAAATGGTAGACGTCACGGAAGGGCACGAGTTGTTGAGCTTTATGGACGGTTATTCTGGATATAACCATATTCTTTTGGCAGAAGAAGACCAAATACACACAACTTTCATCACAACCAACGGATTATTCTGTTACACCCGCATGCCATTTGGTTTAAAGAATGCAGGTGCCACATATCAAAAGGTTATGGAAAACATCTTTCGTGGTTGAAGAAAACAGTGGAGGCATACGTTGATGACATGTTAGTGAAGAGCAAAAAGGCAGAAACACATGTGGGAGACCTGCGAGAAATACTTGAGAAGATGCGGTAAATAAACATGAAGATCAACCCTGCCAAGTGTATATTCGGAGTTACTTCGGGAAAGTTTCTGGGGTACGTAGTTACGAAAACATGAATTGAAGCAGACCCGGCGAAGGTGAAGGCAATCCGAGATATGCCTTCTCCAACAACAGTAAAAGACGTGCAAACATTAAGTGGAAGAATAGCATTTCTGATTAGGTATATTGCTCGATCCTCGGATCGATGCAAAGAATTTTTCAGTATTCCAAGAAAGGGGAAAATTTAATATGGACAGACGAAAGAGCATCATTTCAAGGAATCAAAAACTACTTGGCAGGACCACCTGCTCTGCAACGGCCAGAAAAGGACGAAGATCTGAGATTATACATTGCAGCCAACTCTGATGCAATTAGTGCGGTGCTCGTGACCACCAAGGATGAACATAAACCAGTATATTACATCGGCAAGACGCTCTTCCCAGCAGAGAAAAATTATACTAGGTTAGACCAGCTCATACTAACATTGGTGGTGGCAACTCAAAAACTTTGGACGTACTTTCAAGCTCATCGAATCATCGTATTAACTAAAACTCCAATCGAATCAGTTCTTAAAAATTCACAGGCAACAGGAAGGATTGCAAAATGGAACGCTCAATATAGGGCAATATAATGTGATCTACGAAATTCGTACGGCGCAAAAGTCACAGGTTATTGCCGACTTTCTAGTCGAATTCCCTGTAGAACAAGACGATGAATGAGAGCCAATGTTAGGCATCGAAGAAGTAGACGGGCCATTAGATCTTTTGCAGCAGTGTCAGCCTCGACATTGGGAGATATTCATAGATGGATCAGTAAATTTAGATGGTCGTGGAATTGGGATAGTCTTCACTTCACCAGAAGGAAAGCGAACAGTATATTCACTTCGATTAGAATTCGAAGCCACGAATAATGAAATAGAGTACGAAGCAATGATTCATACACTAAAACTCATGATAGAAATGGAAATTCAGGAGGCAAGGATAACTCGATGGGAGACAGTCAAATGACTCATTATTGAAATATAAGAAATTAGCAAGAAGGTTAATGGCAAAAATTCCAAATCTAAAAAGTACAGCACATATGCAGAAAGGATAAAAGATACGCCGACGCTCTGGCATTCGTGCCTAAGAAATAACAGACCCAAGCATTGTCGCCATCGAGATTGGAAGAATGCAAAAATCGTCCATCGAAGACTCAAGGGAGGAGCTCGTAATGACAATTAAAGAAGGAATTGAAGATTGGAGATTACCAATAAGAAAGTATTTGGAAACTAAGGAATTACCGAGTAATCCAATTCAAGCTCACAAAATAATCAGTAGGTCAGGAAACTACAGAATCCTCGATGGGGTCCTATATCGACAGTCATATCTGGGTCCACTGCTAAGATGTGTCCATCGAGTAGATGGTGTTGCATTAATGACAGAACTTTACAGTAGCGAAGCAGGAACTCACAGTGGAACAAGAAAATTAGCTAAAAAAAACAGAACTCAGGGGTATTATTGGCCCTACATGCATGCTGATGCAAAGGACATATCTCGAAGATGCGACGCTTATCAAAGATTCGCCAAAAGAATACACGTACCAACAACAAATCTAAACTCAGTATTAAGCCCATGGCCCTTCGCAAAGTGGGGGATCGATATAGTAGGTCCTTTCATCCCAGGATCAGGACAGCGACAGTATATCATCGTCGCGACGAACTACTTCTCAAAATGGATCAAAGCTAAGACATTAAGGCACCATTCGGGTCGAGATGTTTTCACTTTCTTTTGGGAGAACATATTCTGTCGGTTCGGAGTCCCTGCCGAGATAGTATCGGATAATGCAAAAGAATTCTTAAGTGCTGATGTCAAACTCCTGCTCAGCCAATACAACGTAAGGCTAGGGAAATCGACGCCAATTTATCCGCAAAGTAACGGGCAGGCAGAGGCGATTAATAAGACAATTGGAGAAAATCTGAAGAAAAGGGTCCTGCAACACAAAAAGAAATGGTGCGAGCACCTCCACAATGTACTATGGGCTTTTCGAACATCTCGAAGGGAAGGAACGGGGAGGACACCATTCCAACTCACATTTAGAACGGAGGCAGTGCTGCCCACCGAAATAATGTTACCCACAAAAAAACACAAATCATAGGAGCAAAAACTTACAGCCGAATTGATATCCGCAAGGTTAGATGACCACGAAGAGAAAAGAGAGGAAGCACTCCACCACTTCATCAATTATCAACAAATACTAGCAAAAGGGTATAATAAGAAAGTCATCGAAAGAGAATTCCAGCCAGGAGAACTGGTATTGCGAGAAATCCTGCCCTATCAGAAATGAGATGCTGGAAAATTACAACCAATATGGGAAGGACCATTCAAGGTGCAACAAGTGGCAGGGAAAATAGCATACAAGTTAATCGATGAAGATGGAGTCGGATTAGGAAATGCGTGGAATGTGAAATATATACGAAAGTATTACCCGTGAAAAGACAATGTACTTCGATCTCAAACTCCGAATAAAAGTATTATTTCATAGCTCGATCTGTTACATCTCGATTCAAATTCCAGATCCTACTCGATTAGGCACAAATCTTACCTGCTTAGACATCTCCTCTAAGACCTCGACGCCATATAAATGAAAAGGCTATAATGATGTATCTCCTCTAAGGCCTTGACGCCAATTATAAAAAGTCCTACCGGTGTTAGGCACAGAACTGAGGTACATGTAGTCGTAAGGGATCTGTGAACTACATGACACAGTCATCTACCCACAAGATACCCCGTTAGTGGTGGGTACTTTGCATCGAAGCTACATAAGCTAGAGGCATTGGGACCCACTAACACGCGACCTATGGGACCTCCTTAATGAGGTGTCGCGGGGATAATAAATGGGACTAACATCTACCATTAGGGTGGATGGAACCCCGAGGCACCTAATTAGCTTACATTCACGGGAATGGTAAGCGAGTTACGCAGCCAAGGAACCTCCACTAAAAATCAAATATAGCCTCGAGAAGGGGCGAACGAGAATGTAACAGTCAAATTCCGGGCCGATAGGAGCACAATACCATGTCTAAGTCCATCTTTGACCGACACTCCCCCATTGTGCTACTTGATTATCGAGGTCAAAAGTAGCTAACTACCATAAGATTCCAACTTTACCTAGGCAAAACAGGTATCCAAGATATTAAACTCATGCCTCTTCGGAGGATACTCGATATCTTCGGTATATACCATAAGCTCCTATGTACTGAGGCAAACCAGGTACCTACGACCTCGATAGCCAGTGTCCGCTTGAGACCGGGCAAGTAGCGAAAAGTCTTTGGGAAGGGTGATCTGCAGCCCTCACTAGCTTGGTTTACTGCCTCCCACATCGAAGTAAGCCCTGGAGTTTCACTCTAAGTAACCTTAGGAGCCTAGAATATGCAAAGTAAACTTCGTGTTTGATCGCGAGTTACTACATATAAAAAACACGCTTGGTTATGAAAAAACAGATTCAAAAACTGAAACTTCATCGAAAGATAACATCAAGATACAAGGCATGTGCTCGAAGGCACACATAGTCTACACTACAAAATAAATACAAGGTACGAAGAACAAAATACATCGAAAGCTCCGATTACCACTTCGAATGCAGAGGAAGCCAAGACAAACAAGGACATTTTCGAAGATATCATAAGGAATGAAACATCTTCTATGTAGTATCCTCGGGAATTCCCTTAATTTGAGCATCATCAGTACTGGGAGTTTTCTCGTCCTTTCCTATGGTACTTCGACTTCCAGTTTCAATACATTTACCACCACCATTTATTACACCACCGTCATTGTTAGATGTATTCTTTCCAGTATCTCCCTTGGGCTCTTCAGCTTGAGTCCCCTCACCTTGATCCCCTCCCTTTTCAGCAGCCACCACTTCGTTATTCTCTCGTGTCGGCTTCTCGCCCCCGATTCCTCAACCACCGTCACTTTTTTTATTTTCACCAATGAGATTCTCACCCCCTGTCTATTCCTCCCTCACATCATCTTTTATATCACCATTACCCTCATTATCATCCTCACCATTGTCTCCATCATCATCTTCTTCGTCACTTACTTCTCCCTCGGAATCCTCGGAACTCACTTCGCCAGCAGCCTTCCGAGCTATCATTTTCTGCACCAAAATCTGAACCTTCTCAGGAGAAATCAAATCGGCATCAGACTCCAAAGAAACGTTAGGGTCATCCTTGCCTTTAGGATACACCATTAGTTGCATCCTGAAGCTCCTAAAGAGATTCCGAGTATGCACGCGGCTAGCAAGACTCGTTCTTTTTCACTCATCATTTATATACTCTTGCAATGAAGCAATATTCCCTTCGAGTAGACTTATCTCCTCAACCTTGTTGTTCACAATAATATCACGATTCTCCTTCAAAGAGACGCAATCTCCTTCCTTATTCTTCAAATCCAATTGCAGCTTTGTGACCAACTCAGTCTGAGTTTTCAAATATGCTGAATAAGTATCTCGAGCGCGTACAGACTCATCAAGTTGCTTTCCCAAATCAGTCACAGTACCTACTCGGCTACTCGCAAACAACATAAAGTCAGCTCGACAACGCTAAACCTAAGAAGCTTTAACTCGTCATTATCTCACCTCTAAGCTTCGAAACCTCAGTATTGAGATCCTCCTTCTCATGAAGTACGCTCTCCAGCTCTCCGTCGAGACGAGAAATCTCATTCCCTTGTGCTTTGGATAGATTCAGCAGGTACATAACATGATGATAAGACTGCAAAGAAAACAATATTAGCAACAACAGAAGAAAAAAAAAACTTTACATTCAAGGAAAAATGCTTACCCCTTCGAGGAAAGCCTGGTGGTTGGCCCATTCTGAATCAAATGTCCTGCTATCCCAAACCCCAGAAAAATCTTGTGAAATAAAATTTGCAAGTCCAGCATCGAGGCGGCTCTTCGAAGGATTCTTGGCATAATCCTTCAAATGATCAGCAATGTCCTGGGCAAAGGGGCCAGCTCGAGAACAACTCTCCATAAATTTCCTAATCTCATATTCGGAATAAGATGTTTGAGAAAAACCCTGCGGCAACGAAGGACCATCAAGAAAAGACACAGATGGTTGTAACTTGGAAGCGTCAATCAGTTGCTGATTAGTCCCATAAACATCTATTCGCACACCATAGGCTGGAAGACTTGATTCAAACTCAGCGGCAGAGGTAACAGAGGCAGATATAATAACCTTCTTCGATGCGGAATCTCCACTTCGAGAGGATTCTGGTAGAGGTGCAGGGTTTCTCCTCAAAGGTTGTTTAAAGGAGACCTTACTCTTCTCTTTGATCATGATGAATATCTGTTATGTTCTCACATAACAATTTTACAATCAGTAGAAAGTAACCTCTTGAATCACAAGGATTCAAGCCTAATTACTAAGCTACAAGAGCAAAGAACCTGAAAAGAACAAATGTTCTGTATTTTGATTAAAATTGGATTCTTTTCTCATTACAGACTTGGGGCTTATAAAGCCAGACAACCTTATCCACATAATTGATAACCACACCCACTAATAGGCTAAACAATGCCCAAGTACAAATAATAATAAAGACATATATAATAATAGATAAGGGCACCCCTCTCCTATATGGGGTACATGACATTCCACTCTCCTTGAAAACATCCTTGTCCTCAAGGATGAGAGTTAAATGAATCTTCCAATGGAGAGTCGACGCCCGCACATGGAGAAGTATGAAGAAGTCTGGACTGAGGCCTATTTCCACTGGTTGACTACTTGGTTGTTGCTTCTAGTATATATGTCGAGCCCAGTAGGAAAGACTGTAGTAAGTAGCCTTATGAGGCCCAACAATTTCACCACGGAACAAGGCCCATATACAAACGTCTCTCTCTCTGTCAAGGAGCAAGGCCTGTGTATGGTGACAGTACCCTGTTCTACATTGGTTAGAAAGATTGATTTCCTGGTGGCAACTGCTTCAAGAATTGATGTTGTTGTCTTTTCAATAAATTCCTCAACCTGGCCAGGAATAAGCATAAGGGTACCAATGAGTGACGACCGGCGAGTAGTGTCCAAGTTCCAACTTGTTTTACTCAGGTTAACCTCTGCAAGATGCCTGCACACTTCAGTCCCTTTTGGTAAATGCCTGACCTTCATGTCTTCAGTCCTAACAGTAGAACCTCCACGCAGCACATGTGTAGGCTTAGCACAGTACAAGAGAAAACCCATTCTTGCAGGTCTAAAACAGCTACCAACAGCTGCCACATTCCACCAGCTATATGATAGCAGTCTATATGTCCATCTCAAGTAGCCTACTAATTGCTCTCTCTTCAACACAGAGTCTTTCCCTTGCAGTTCAATGAAACTGCAGCAACACAAACTCCAACAGCACATAGAGAAGACAGGGGAGTCCCAATTCAACCACACCTCAAGCATTCTCACAACTGTATTCCGAATCTTAGTAAACAGGGATTGAGCCTCCACCATTCTCTCATAGAATCTCAGCTTGACATGACCCCATATTGTGTGATAATTCCAAGACAACCATTGGATATAGGAAAAATAAACATGATGCGCATAACACAAGGAGCACAGAACCAATATGGAAGAGTTGGAGTATACCTTGCTTGCTCTCCCTCGGCTGGTAAGACTTCTATAGTTCACATCATTTAAGAGATGCGGCAGACCAACCAAGCTAACAGAGTAGTCATGCCTTACTGACGCATAACCTGGTTTAACTCCCATGGAGTTGGTTCCATAACACCTGACTGAACTGGAGTTCACAGCTGAGATGAGAGTCATAATGATCGAGATGGCATTTCCTACACCCCTTAACCTTGAGTATAACTGCCTGAACTTCCACCACAGATAAGCCAGCTATAAAGTAAGAGCATCCAACATTCCAGCCCTCTTAAAAATATCCTTGTCCTCAAGGATAAGAAGAGAATGCACAACAAAAGTCCATGAAATTGTAGCAGTTGCCAAGAATTTGGTACTCACCGGATTAGGAGTGTCAACACTCTGAAATGGTTTCTTGAGCTCCATTCTCTCAGCTCCAATGGCAGAACAACCATGCACTTCAGAGTTAGGCCTTGCACTCTTTGACTTCTCTAATGGAGTTCCAACTGTAACTGCCTTGATCCGATGCCAATTACATTCATTCCCTTCCACAGTGGAATCTGGAGCCTTCTCTTCCATTCCCTGTAGCGTCAATCCCTTGTTTAACCTAGCAGCAAAAAACTGCACAAGTTGGTAGCCAACATCAGGAAGTGAAGTAGTCCAGTTCCCTCTCTTAACACTCAGCAACCCTATACAGCGAGCTTTGTGTTCCCACACCATATTGCAGCAAGAAGTAAGAAGCTGAGTTTGCACATTCCTAGTAAGAGAACTTTCCCAACTATGACCCAGTGGTTGATGCAGAGAGCTCCACATCTGGCAGGTACTAGAAAGAGGGTGTTGAGCACCATAGTTTGCAGCACATTCCCATCTTCCATCTCTTCTTCCCCACCGACATCTGAACATTGCCATGAATTGCTTGCCAGCTATAGTTCCAATTGGTACAACAGACTCACAACCCCAACTTTCAGCAAGGCACACAATGGATGTGAAGCACCCAACTTTCATTTGGATCCAGCCATTACTTTTGACATCAACTGACCCTGTGGAAACCAACTGTAATTCTTC
>JAJJMA010127139.1:0-12826 GCA_023529015.1 Papaver nudicaule | reverse complement strand
TGTTCTAGTTTTTGAATTATCTTCTATGTATTTTTTACTTATTAGAAATGTAAGTAAAATGTTCCCACCTATTAACAGACTGTTTGATCATTTAGCTTAACAAATTCTACCCCCAACTGTTAAAAATAAGAGCAATTTCACCCTCAATTATTGTTATATGTGAATATTAATATACATTTGCATATTTTATTTATTTTATAAATAACTATATATCCGTGTCCGCGTCCTATATTTTTGAGACCTTGCTCGTGTCCGCGTCCGTGTCGTGTCGTGTCCGCGTCCTTGCGTCCGAGTCCATGCAAACCAGTTTGTGAGTATCTTGGTGTTGATGGTGGTTTTTGGCGACGAGGTCACAGGAGTAATTTTACATCAATTTCTGGCATCCTGGAATAGCGCGAGATAAGGTATGAATTTATTTTTACAGTAGGGATAAGATATTTGGTTTGCCGTTAGCCATATTTTAATATCTTGCGACCCTAGCCTAGTAGCATGGTCCATATCCCTGACCTATGTATTAAAATACCTATGCATGCGCATTAGTCTAGCTCGTGTTTGAGCCAAAACCCTAGGAGTACACGGTTGGCCACGCCAATAACTTGGCCATGCCAAGAACTCCACCACGCCAATACTTGGCCGCGCCTAAACCTCAGGCCCAAACTTAGCCAACCTAAACTCGGCCATGCCCAAATCCTTGGCCACGCCAATACTTGGCCATGCCTATATATTATCCACGGCCATAACTTGGCCAGGTCTAAACTTTGGCCAAGCCTAGAGTTTGGCCACGCTTATATCTTGGCCACGTCCTAAACCTGGCCACGCCTATACTTTGTCCCCGCTTAAACTTTGGCCAAGCCTAAAGTTTGGCCACGCCTAAACTTTGGGTACCCATGGCGTTGGCCTCGCCTCATCTTTGGATGCCCATTGCATCACCCTTGGCCAAACTCTTGGGGGTCCAAGATTATGCCTTAGCTAAATATTGGAGGCCTCATAATCATGCTTAGCTTAATTTATGGGGGGCCTTATAGTTGGCTCTCGCCTAATTTGTGGGGGTCTTAATGTTTTCCCTCGCTTGTGCTTATGGAGGCCCGTGATTATCCTCTTCCCCTCACGGCTAGCCTTGCCTCCTTTGAGCTAGGGTTTACCTCTTCCTAGCCTCCCCCTACTTATGGGCCTCACTGATCCAAATCCTAGAGGATTATGGATTTTATTTAGTCCATAATACTCTAGTTTCCTAATCAAATTCGGAAATCTGGCAGTTCAGCTCACGTATTTATTCATGGCGTGATTTTTAGAGCCCAATCCGTAAGGAATTAGAAGGCGCTTCCTTCACGAAATATTTTCCTCTGTGAATTTCCTATAACATACTAAAAATTCAGATTTTTACCTAATATAGGCTGTCCTGGGCGATTTTACTAATGGACAACACGCAAACTGTACAGAAATCTGAAAATAACATAAATGTTATGGCTTGTCCTTCGTGACCTATGCCTAACTTCTTAATAAGATTATTATACCATGCAATATGGCTTATTATAATTATTGTGGCCTATCTTTAGGTCTTATATTGGAAATGCTTATGCATTCTTGATGATGGCTACGCCGTGATAGCATCATTCGTCTGTTTTTCCTGATTACGGACTTGCTTCCATAAATCAGTGCTATAATTCTTAATCATGGCTCATGGCTATGACTTATATTATTTTAGGCATTCATATGTCTTCATTATCCAGGGAATTGGTGCATTAACATGCCACAAACTAATTTCCCTTATTTATGGCAAACTGAAAGTCGTATTTATTTGACTATTGCCACAGAGAGTTGCTGAAATCCTCTCGGTCTAATTGGCGATTGCATAGCTCAATCCTTAGACCTACCTTATCTAATGGCGGTTGCTAGCTCAACCCTTAGATGACTTATCTTATCTTATCTAATGGCGGTTGCTAGCTCAACCCTTAGATTTATCTCATTAGGTTTAAATGGCGATTGCCCGGCTCAATCCTTAAACCTAATCTTAAAGAGATATTCAAAGCTTATCGCTTAATCTCTATCTTATCGCAAAGTCCTAAGCTTATCAGTAATTGATACGACTTGCACTAGTCAACTTTGACTTAACAAATAAACAAATATTTAACAAATCTTACGAGAATCAAGATTTAGTTACATGGGGGGATATTCTTTTAGGGTTTTGGTTTGGCGGTCTACGGCACGAGTGATTGCAACGGCTCAATCACTTAATGAGGAAGAAAACTAAGTCGTGCGGACGTTGCTGAGAAGATGGGATAAGATAGTGGGTTGTTAGTCTTCCCTATTATTAGGCGCAAGACTCTTAACAACTGACCCCACTCTTTCCTCACTCCCACTCTTCCACTACTTCCACTTCTTACGAGATCAGTTGAGAATATATTGCTATAAATAGGTCACTCGACCAGTGGGGAAAACACATCTCATATCGATCCCAATCTCATCCAAGATAAGTTTAACAAGTTCAGTGCAAGTATAATCAAGTTTATCTTATCGATAATTGATTAACTCTTCTCATTCAGCATTTATTATCTAGTGAGAACTGAATATTCATCCTTATCTAGCAATAATCATAGCAATTCTCTGATCTCATCTTTCTCTGCTTCCCTCCCTAAACCAACCCTAAAATCCTCTTCTTGTAGCTGAAGCAATACTCGAACGGCCATTTCTTGGTTTAGGCGAGTCTTGTTCGATCTTGACCTCTCGAATTCATCACAATCTTTTATTACATCATCACACTTCACACTTTACTCCTCAGATTCCTTTATTTGTTTTATACCTAAAACACTTGGCAATTCCAAGGAGGGGCCTGTGGGGTCGCAGGCCCCTCAATAATTCTAAAAATTATAGAAAATCTTTGATTTTTTTTATATTTGTACCAAAAACTCCTTTTGACCCCTATAAAATTTTAAAGTAGCGAAAATACCCCCTCTAAAGTATTGTTCTGGATTCGCCTGTATGAATTGCCTTAAGAGGAGAACATGTTAATGGCACCATTATGTGTGGAGACGTAGGACCATTTTTCTTCTCTTATAGTTTTGTCCTTTCGGGGCCGGTTATTACAAGATTGCTCTTGAGATGTATCGAAATTGGATTTTTTTTATTTTTTTTTTGAAAGGCTGGCAGATTATTTAGTTAAAAGAGAGTTTGGATTACAAGGTACATTTCTAGGAAGTCCGAGTCCCACTTTCTCATGTAAGATAAATTGATGTAAAAAAGATGAGACATACAATCTCAGACATGTACTCCAAGTGTTGTTGGATTCTGTAGCATTTTGAGGACCGCTTGATTAGCCAGAGCATCTGCCGCCTGATTTGCCTCTCTGTAAGTATGTGTAATTCTTGTTTTTTGTAGGTTGCGCATAAGACCTCTGATTTCAGAAAGCATGTCTTTGAGGTACCAAGGTTCAGCATTGTAATAATGGATTAGTTGCACCAAGCTTTGTGAGTCCGCTTCAAACCAAACCTTCCTCCAGCTGTATTGATTTGCCATTTTTGCAGCGAAAAGAAGCACCCAAGTTTATGTAACTATGGTTGTTGTTTGTCCTAGTGAAGCTGCCATTGCCTGTAAAACATACGCATTAGAGTTTCCGCTAATTATTCCCGCACCTGCAAAACCAGCTGGTTGTCTTTTTGCAACTCCATCAGTGTTGATTTTGATCCAGTCTGGAGGTGGGTATTCCCAAGCAACGTTATTGACATGTGTATTAGATGTAGTTCTCTGTTGTCTTTGTTGTGGAGGAAAGATCGGAAGAACTGGAGCAGAATGCAACTGTGCCCATTAAAATTATTTTCATAAGGTGATGGCAACCTGTGTTGTCCGGTACGGCGTAGCATATTTGCTGGCGTAGAGTTTAGCATTCCTATCAATCCATATGTGCCGAATTGTAAACAGGAGCAAGTTACGAGTATCTTCTTCCCAGTTGAGGTCTAAAATGAAGAAGATGTTAACGTTGTTGTGTTGTTGTTTGTAAGCCTGGTATTGTTGTTGTTGTTGTTGTTGTTGTTGTGTATTCAACTGTGAGAAAATGATGTTCCAAATCTGCATCACCCTTGGGCATTCGAACAGTAGGTGATCAGTTGTTTCAGTTGCAACTCTACATGAAACACTTGAACTGTTAGTAACAATATTTCTTCCTGCAAGTAAATCAAAATTCGAAGCTGATCGAGGTGGGACAGTCCAAATTTAGGACATGATGTAGCGTCCATCTTCACTCTTGATTTGCAGGGGTATTCCATTACCACACGCGGTGGATTCATTTATATCTAGTGGGGCTGTTTTTTTGTGTCTTGTCTCGTATTTGGATTGTCTTTTTTTTGTCATGCGTCCAGTGTTTTCTATCAAAATTTGTATAAAAGAAGAAAACACCTCTTACCACCGGATTGGTATTCCCATAAATATATTTGTCTGATTATTTTTTTAAATTGAGTCTATTTTTTTTTTTAATTATTCTTTAAACCTCCAACTAAAAACAATTTGAAAAAACAAAGAAGTTGCCAAACTTTGTATATTAAATAACCAAGTAAAATGTGCAGCTAAAATGCAAAGAAGGGTTCAAGGGTTTTTTTTTTTTTTTTTGAAAGTTAAACCGTATTAACAGTCACAAAAACAAAAAAAAAGTCGAACAAATGGGTTCAAGGCATAGTCGATGTCTCTGGACTCATGGATATAGGTTTTGAGGGGAGAGATTTCACTTGGTCTAGCGAAAAGTATGGCACATGCACTAGGAGAGCTAGGCTAGACATGGCTTTAGGCAGTAATTAGTTGAGTCAAAATTCCCCTCATGCTAAACTTATACATTTAAATCAACTATGATCATACTATTGTCCCATATTGTTGACCACTGATATGTGCCTAAGAATTTGTGGACACCTTTTAAATTTTTTGGGACTTGGATGAGTCATTCTGGTTTGATGCTCAAATGAGACTGACATGGTCTGGTGAAGCTTATGGTTCCCCTGCTAATCAGCTTAATACTAGGCTAAAGCATGCTAAGATTAGGTACTCTAATTGACAAGATTGAGTTTGGTGACATTTAAACAAAAATCAATAGATTGCAGACTCAATTGCAAAATGTGCAAATTTTAGTCTAGTGATTCATTAGCATAATAGGGTTGTTTCTGTAGCTAATGAGTTGGATAAATGATTCAACATTCAAACTGATTTCAACAAGCAAAAATCTGGGGATAAGTTTATAAACTGATATGGATAATAATACTAATTATTCATACCCTTGCTAATTGAAGAATGTTTAGAAATAATATTGATGCCCTTTGGGATGTGAATGGTGTTTTTTTTTTTCGGAAAGTCAAAAAAAAAAAAAAACATTCACATCACAAAGGATATCAATATTATTACTAATGATAGAAAGGACATTGCCAATAGGCTCACTAATCATTTTAGTTAAGTTAGTACTTCTACTAATCCTGGAACACCAGATGATTTGTTTGATTTGCTACCTAATCTTATTTTTGATGCTGATAATCATGCTTTGGTAAGAAATCAAGTATGTGGTTAAGAATATGGCCTCTTGAAGTTCTCCAGGGCCGGGTGGTGGTTTCCCTGCTGGCTTCTATCAGAAGCAATGGCAATATGTGGGCAATGATTTAGTTAAGGTTGTGCAGACTTTCTTCTCATATAGATTTATGCCAAAATATTTAAATGAAACCTGCATTTGCTCGATATTAGGATTAAAACTAGGTGTATTAAGTCCCATGTAGACTATTGACCAATAGATCTTGTTAGGGCATTGTCCGGTCAAACCCACTAGCGTTGGTATGTCAAGCTAGTTGTCAGTTTTAGGTGTCAAAATTCAATTCTTGATTTAGCCTACTAGAGTTTAGATTTCGGAAATGGGATATAGACAGAGTAGTAGAGACCTTGAAGACGAAGACTGTGAAGACAAAGAAGACATCAATTATTCTTCATCGACAAAAGGTTAGTAGGAGTTATGACTTTATGGATATTCTTCTATTTCTACTTTCTCTATTCTTTCGAAATATAGTCGACTACTTTAGTAGTAATAATAGCGATTGAGATCGTTGATGTAATATTTATATGTGTTCGTTCTCAGGGACTTGTGAAGAATTAATAAAAGATTCAAAGTTGGTTTTAAAAATATTGAAAGTGATTTTTGATTGATTGGATAAATAAAATAAAATTAATTAAACCAAAAAGAATTAAATATGGATTTTTAAATAATATTAAAAGCAACCAAGGATCCAGATTTCACCATTAATCATGATATGAGATTTCAAAATATGACAATAATATAATTCTAATATTTATATTTAGTTGACTCTATTTTCTTTTGCAAAATAATTAGACTCTCAAATATATATTGTAAATTAAAAGCATGAAACATCAAAGAATTAAATCTAAGCATGATTCATCAATGAATATAACAATATATTAAGATAATCATATGTTCAATTAAAATCAAAGCAATTAGTTATACATAGAATTAAATAACTGTAAATAAAGTTACCTCGAGTCATGATATAATGGTTTCCTCCTTCACCTTGGTTATTGAGAAAATTAGCTCCTCATTGTGGCACAAAAACTCTTCATCTTCATTAATATAATATTAAACAATAAAAATCAGGAATAAAGAAGAAGAAAATATTATTGGCTTCTTTTCTCAAAAGTTGGGTAAAACAAAAGATAGCCAAAAAGGTTGGCTGTAGCAAAGTATATATAGGGATCAAAACCCTATTCTCCCAAAAATACATAAAGAATTCGGAATTAATTAAGATAAGGAATAGAAATTCGCTAAGGTGTAGAGCGTCGCAACATAATAGAGTGGTCTTCAAAGATCAACGGTAGGCAGTAGCTAAAGGACACGTGTCACCATCATAGAGCATTAGGACATCAAATATGATGAAATGTGGTACACCAAAACTCTCCTTCTCTTTTCCACGCGCTGACACGTGTCCCTTCTTCTCCTCGAGATACACTTTCCTTTTTTTTTTTTTCTTTTCCTGCGCGTGGGCCCCACTGTCCTTTTCTCCTTCTTCTTTACGCTGACTTTTTCTCCACCGACACCAAAACAGCTGGTGGGACCCGCCTGCGTCAGCTACATGCAGCCACCAGCACTCCGGCACGTGTCTTCCTCCTGCAACAGCCGCCACGTGTCCAGGTCATCCAATAACACTTTGGCTGCCCCTTAGCAATTCTTTGACACCTTTTTCTCATTTCATTCCAAATCACTACAAAACACAAACAAAGGGTAAAATGCACCTTTTTACAAGAAAATAAGCAAAGAAAGTGTAATCAATATATAGTCAGAGTGGTGTTTTTAGACACCTATCAAATTCCCCCACACTTAGACTTTGCAAGTCTCTTAGCAAACAAAATAAAAGAAAATAAAATAAAGTAAAATCCTAACTCACTGTCGCAGGAATCGAGCTGCACTTAGCACATGCAACATGCCGTTAAACCTCTGTACGTCTACAGAGGACGAGTTTTGTCTCGTGAGGGCTTACTTAACTAGAGGTATACCCACAAAACCTGACTCCAAACCCTAGCTACTTGTGAACGATTGAGGAAAGACACCAAACAACCTACTTAGTTGGCATACGGTGGCTCTTCAGATATAGGAATCATTTAGCCTTCTGTATCCATGGACATTCATATAGGATTCACAACTCTACTCAGATGATCTCTAAACTGGTTCGTACAATCGATGCTAAAATGCCTCGGAATTAATCAACACAAATTACTGATGGTAGATTATAGAAGATGGATGGAATAGTGATGGTGCGGTATGCTATAAAAGTGCTGGTGTTTCCCACATCTGTCTGAATCAGTGCTTTAGGTGAATCATATGGAGTGAGATATTGGTTTGAACTTTAACTTTAACATTTTATTTTTAACCGATATGTACAAGGGTGGAGGTCTCCGAATCTACATCAACCACAGATATATTACAGTGCAGCAATGGCTGATCTGGTCGGTCTTTATTCATATTTACATATCAACCCACTGGTATATACAAGGGCCCCAGCAGGTCGAATCCGGTAGGTCAATTGGTCGGTCTCTTTTTTCCTTTTTCTTCAATTTTTCCATAATTTTTTTTTTTTATTATTATTAACCATCTCAAAACCATCATCTAGCGGCGATAACAAGTCGATTATGGGCCCCACCAAATTACTTCGAGACAAAAATGCAAAATTAAAAAGAAAGCAATATGGTTACGACTTATCCCGAGGCATAGTTACATAAAGTTCCTAACAGAGAAGAGATCATCATGTTAACCTGAGTTATGCGTTCAAACATGAAGGACCATTCGCGGGCCCACCAATTCCTATAGTTGAAGAGTTAACGTTTCCATCTACTTAGATTGGTCAGTGTTCGTCCTCAATAATTCACAAGTTTCTCGAATTTAAAGTCTGAGTCTTATTTACAAACATACAACATACAAAATTTTCAATTTCCTACCCCCCAACTTAAATCTAACATTGTCCTCAATGTTTAAAGAGCAATTCAAAAAGATAATTCAAGTTGGAAAGATAGTACCTGGGATACGTGCATAATCCTTGCACATTGTGGAGGAAAGGGTCAACAAGTTCACCTACCCCCACACTCAGAGTTGGACAATACCCTCATTACTGCTCAAAAAGAAAAATGGATATCATACCAAAGACATGGGATACCTCCCACAAGTGCTAAGTTTTAAGTCTTCAGCCAGACATTGAAAACCGTAAAATGGTTTTTCACCTCTGTAAGTCATATATCAATAGCCGAAACAATAATGGATCCTCGAAACAAAATAGTTTGGACTCACAAATAAGACTAACATACTGGGTCAAGAAAATGACTAAACAACACACAACCTTATCTAGTTTCTTAATCAATGAGACATCAAAGTCTATATGGGTTTTCCATTTATGCTCTTCAAGAGGGTCTAAATAAAAATAATCCACCAAGGGAGGGGTCTCTAAAAGATGAATCTCCTCATGAGCAATATCAGGGGGATCAGGTTGTGGAGTCAGAGACTCAAGTAAGACCGTAGATGCACAAGGTTCGAGCCCCAAGTGAGGGACTTTTTGTAGGGATACTTGACGATCAGATGCATCATCAGTACCCCCAAACTTAGGGTAATCATTACTCTCGGACAAACTTTGAACTATTGCCAGAATCTCAGGGTCTTTGGAGTCAGAAAAATACTCAAGAGCTTCTCCTAGTGACTGGTCAGAACAAATATCATCATCAAAACCACATAATTGATTCTCAATGACATCAGGTAAAGGACTTTGACTCTTCTGCAGAGGTCCATCCGACTCACATAATAGATTGTCACACATATCATCTAAAAGATCATCATGAACTAAAGTACTAATCATATTCACTTCTTCTATGAATGTGTCATCTAGATCAGAAGGTTGCTTCACAGTATTAAAGATATTAAGCTCAGTAGTCATATTTCCGAAAGACAAAGTCATCAAGCCACTTCTACAGTTTATGACTGCATTGGCCGTAGCTAAGAATGTTCGACCCAAAATCACAGGAATCTGGTTTTCTGGGTCTGGGACGGGTTCTGTATCTAGGACAACAAAATCTACTGGATAAATGAACCTATCAACCTCTATAAGAACATCCTTGACAACACCACGAGGGACTTTCACAGACCTATCAGCTAACTGTAAGGTCATCTTAGTCGGTTCCAACTCACCAAGTCCTAACTGGGCATAGACATGGTATGGGAGCAAGTTCACACTGGCTCCTAAGTCAATCAGGGCTCTATCGACCTTGTGATTACCTATCATACAGGAAATGGTAGGGCATCCTGGGTCTTTATATTTGGGAACAGTTTTGTTCTGGATGATTGAGCTCACATGACCAGCTAGAAAGGCCTTCTTTTGCACACTAAGCTTTCTCTTTCGGGTTAAAAGGTCCTTAAGGAACTTGGCATAAGCAGGAATTTGCCTAATCACATCTAACAAGGGAAGGTTGATGTTTATATGCCTAAAAACCTCCAAAATATCATTGAAATTCGATTCCCTCCTTGATGGAACTAACAGTTGTGGGTACGGGGCCTTGGGCTCAAACTTGGACTTATCAGGGATGACATCAGGCTTTTCAACTACGGGCTCAGTTACCGGCTTAGAGGGTTGAACTACAGTTGGCTCATCACCAGGCATATCTACCTTATTGTCTACAACCTTTCCATTCCTAAGGGTTGTTATCGCATTTACATGCTTATTTGGCGATTTCTCACCATTCAGAGTTACTTCATGAACTCCTCTAGGATTGGTTTGTGTTTGACTAGGGAACGTGCCTTTATCTCTTCCTCCTAATGACTCAGCTATTTTACCCATCTGGATCTTTAAATCTGAAATATCTCTAGAGTTGGTATGCAAAGTGCCACGGACATCTTGCTGAAACAAGAGGGTATTCTGAGTCAACACTTTGAGAGACTCTTCTAAACTCATGATCTTATCCTCTGAAGGGTTCTGGTACTGAGTAGGGTTCTTAGGGTAACTAAACCCTGGGGGACCCTGGGAATTACTAGCCTGATTTTGTCCTTGGGACCAAGAGAAATTTGGATGTTTACTCCAGCCCGGATTATAGGTGTTGGAATAAGGATCACATTTCTGACGATTATCGAACCTATTGTAAAGGGCATTGACTTGCTCTTCACCACTCTCTCCTCTCCAGTAAGAGGCGCACATTAAAGTTGAGTGTGATGAGTCACCACAAGTCGAACATGACACGGAAGCAAGGTTTCTATTATCTGTCTCTACAAATGGTTTTTGTCTAGACTGACCTAACTCCAAGGCTTCTAACCTTCTTGATATAGCAGCAAGTTTGGCATTTGAGTCAAAGGTGTCATCTACCCTATTGGCATTACCTCTATTCACTGGGGTATTCCTCTGAGGTTCTCTACAGCATTCCCATTGCTGGGTCTTTTCAGCGATCTCATGCAGAAATTTCATAGCATCATCAACACTTTTGTTATCAAACCCACCAGTACACAATGACTCTACCATGGTCGTCGTTGGATAGTCAAGTCCTTCATAGAGAATCTGGACTAGACGTACCTTTTCGAGGCCATGATGAGGACATTGTGTAAGCAAATCATTAAATCTCTCCAAATACCTATACAAAGATTCTCCCTCTTTTTGCAAGAATGTGTTAATTTCCTGTCTAATGGCTGATGTCTTATGTCTAGGGAAAAACTTATTGAAGAACACAGATGTTAATTCTGCGTAGGTTGAGATGGATTCAGAGGGCAGGCCATATAACCATGATTTGGCCTTGTCTCTAAGGGAAAAGGGAAATAGTCTAAGCTTCAATGCTTCATCATCTAAGTCCTTTATCTTAATGGTACCACATATTTCCTCAAAGTCCCTAACATGAAAATAGGGATTCTCATTTTCTTTCCCTAAAAATACTGGGAGCATCTGTATGGTCCCAGATTTAAGCTCATAGTTTGCAGTAGTTGCTGCTAACTTAATACACGAGGGTCGATTAGTCCTAGTAGGATTCAAATAATCTTTTAAAGTAGTCATTTTTGGCTCTATCACAGCTCTAGGAGTATCTTGTTCAAGTGTCAAGCTTTCGGTTTCAGAAACAGTAGTTCTAGACTCGTCGCTAATCAAGCGACCTATGGGATCTCTTTTCCAAGCCCGCTCAGGAACTGTCTCAAGCGGTCTTGGCATACACCAGGAAAGGGGAATCTAAACAAGCACAAACAAGTCCGACTCAACCACGCAAACCTATTAATTCTAGCAAACAAAAAGCATGATGGCTCCACTTAGATTGTTTCTAGACCAGCTTCTATTCTCTTCGAAAAGAATTTGATTCCCTTCGTAGCAGATCTCTCTGAAGCAATACCAATTAAGGAAAGTCAATTAGAGGCAGGATAAGCTCTAGGGAGCTTGGATAACCCTTCCTCTTTGGCAACGTTTCCTCGGGTTACGAGGCGGCTCTATTGACTTTCAATAAATGTTATATACTCCTCAAGTTGGGCTAGGAGAGGAATCAAAAGCTCTCTTTGAAAAGATGTCCAATAAGCTCGTTACCCTATAGGTCTCTTGCTAGTCCAATTTTAAGGCTTAGGTACGCGTTTGGATAGTGTTCCTGAGTCGGGCAAAAAGAATTTGGTGATGAAATCCAAACCCTTATCTTGTTGGGGTCCAGTCTTTGCCCTTTACTATGAAATTAAAGTCCGTATTCAGGTCCTCAACATATATGCATACGAAGGCGTCCAGAAAACTTGCTTACAGGGGCTTCGCAAGTTGATAGAAATTTACCTCCCGTACCAGACGGGCGAAGAACCGCTGAAGTCGACTCGGGCCACTGACTCCTGTGTCAATGTACGAACCCGAGGGGCCGAGACGATATCGTAATCGTCGTCCTTCCCTGTGCAGTTTATATTTAATATACCCCTCCGTAGGGTTTAAAAAAAATAATGTCCAAAGTCCAAAGTCCAAAAAAAACAAAAAATGTCCAAAAATAAAAAAAGTAAAAAAAATAAAAAAAAATTACAAAGATAATCCAAATAAAAACCCTAATACAACTTCTAAAAATATAAAAACTAAAAATAAAAATAAAATCTTCGTTCTTTTCGCTTTATGGATCTTTTCGTTCCCTTCCCTTTCTTTCTTTAAGCACAACTCCAAACCTGGAAACAAATAAAATACCAAGAGCGATAAAAAGAAACAAAAAATAATAAAATAATAAAAACCTAAACTAAACAACTCTAAATCTAAAATAAAATTCTAAAAACAAATCCCCGGCAGCGGCGCCAAAAATTGATGTAATATTTATATGTGTTCGTTCTCAGGGACTTGTGAAGAAT
>JAJJMA010127114.1:0-11225 GCA_023529015.1 Papaver nudicaule | reverse complement strand
CCGCCGAAGAGATTCCTCCAGAAGGGAGAAATCACAACAACCCCCTGGTTCTTACCATTCAAATGGGGAAGTTCAAGTTGCCCAAGGTACTCATTGATCCAGGCAGTTCAGTAGATATTCTTTTCAAGACTGCTTTCGAGGCAATGAGAGCGAAGGATGATAAAATTCCTTCGCCGACAGTTTCTTCTTATAACATTTATGGATTTAATGGCATTGCTTCTAAGCCCAAAGGTGAAATCGAGTTTAAGATCATGATCTGTAAGGAATATTTCTTGAATACTACTCTTTGCATCGTGGATGTTGACTCGCCGTATGCTGTTATCCTTGGAAGACCATGGCTTCACAGCTTAAAAGGGGTACCCTCCACTTATCATCAGCGCCTAAGATTCCCTACACCTATGGGAGTCGCCGAATATGTAGGAGTTTGGCAGTAGCGAAAGCTTGCAACTCGGCGGACGTGCAAATGCGAGAGAATAGAAAAGCAAAGATCGCAGAGAAAAAGAAGCTCGGCAAGGAAGCTATTAAGGAGCGGGAGATTCAAAGTTTTATCGCCGACCCATTAACATACGTGCATTCGGTAAATACAGTAGATGATTCGGCGAAGTCTGGGGAAGACTCTATAGCAATTAAAGGAACCATCGCCGATGGGAGAGCCAGAATTACATTTTACGGCGGTGGAACCTACTAAAGACATAAATATCGGTGATGAGAATGATCCGAAGATGGTTAAGATTGGTACTTTGTTGAATGAAGGAGAGTCGGCGGAGTTGCAAGCACTGCTCAAAGAATATGTTGACGTTTTCGCCTGGGGTATGAATGAAATGCCAGGCATTGACCCGGCGATAGCATGTCATAAATTGGATATTTATCCAAAGGTCAGACCTTTTAAGCAAAGGATAAGAAAGTTGGCTCCAGCCTATAAAGAAGCAGTGGAAGCAGAGATTGACAAGATGAAGCGTCTGGCATCATAAGGCCAGTACAATATCCTCAATGGATAGCCAATATGGTAGTGGTACCAAAGAAGAACAAGGGAGTGAGAATCTGCATTGACTTCAGCGATCTCAATAGAGCATGTCCAAAGAATAGTTTCCCGCTACCAAGCATTGATCAAACTGTAGATGCTACATCAGGTCATGAGCTGCTGTCATTCATGGATGGTTATTCAGGATATAACCAAATACCCTTGGCGGAAGAAGATCAAAAGCACACAGCTTTCTTTTCCACCAAAGGATTGTTTTGTTACACTCGAATGCCATTTGGGTTGAAGAACGCCGGCGCTACTTACCAGGAAATGGCGCAGAAGATGTTTGAAAGATGGATAGGGAAGACAATGGAAGTATACGTTGACGACATGCTTGTTAAGAGCAAGAAGAAGCAAACTCATGTAGAAGACCTCAGAGAAATATTTAATCACATGCGTATTACCAAACTAAAGATAAATCCGGCGAAGTGTGTTTTTGGCGTAACTTCAGGAAAATTCTTGGGATATGTCGTCACGAAGAAGGGAGGGAAGCTGATCAAGCCAAGATTAAGGCAATTATAGAAATGCCTTCGCCAGTAACGATAAAAGATGTTATGCGACTCAATGGGACTTTGGCGTCACTTAACAGATTCATCTCAAGATTCTCCGACAAATGCAAATTATTTTTCCAGACATTGAAGAAAGGAGAAAAGTTCAACTGGACAGAGGCATATGAGGCTGCTTTTCAAGGTATTAAAAAGTATCTCGCCACTCTCCCAGCAATTCAACCACCAGAGCACGGCGAGGAACTTAGAGTTTATCTCGCCGCAACATCTTTCGCCATTAGTGTTGTGCTGGTAAGAACCAAAGGCGGAGAAACGCCCATTTACTATATCAGTAGAATACTGCAGGGGGCGGAAAAGAATTATACTAAGATTGAGCAGCTGATCTTGGCTTTGGTCTTTGCATCTCAGCGGTTACGACCATATTTTCATGCTCATCCCATTGTTGTCTTAACTAAAACTCCCATAGAGTCTATCCTGCACATTTCCCAGCGAGTGGGGCGAATCGCCAAGTGGAATCAACAAATTGAGAAGTTCGGCGTTCAATACGAAATACGTACAGCACAGCGATCTCAAGTTATCGCAGACTTTCTCGCCGACTTCCCAATTGATGAAGAAGAAGAGGTAGAGGAAATCTCATCCTCATTGGATGAACGAGAAGATGAAATGCCCGATCTATTGAAATGTAGCCCTAATGTTTGGAAAGTTTATGTAGATGGATCATCAAATAAAGAAGGAAAAGGAATAGGAATTGTCTTAACCTCGCCGAAAGGAGCCAGAATAGTGCACTCACTAAGACTAGAATTCCCGGCGACTAATAATGAAGCAGAATATGAAGCGGTTATTCACGCCATGAGGATACTCATTGAAATGGGCATCAGTGATGTTAGACTAACAAGCGACTCTCAGCTAGTGATTCGACAAATCTCTGGACGATATCAGACAGCAGACCCGTGTCTGCAGAAGTACCTAAAACTTGCTAGGGAGTATGCGCAGAGGATCACAGGTATCAAGTTTCGCCACATCTGCAGAAAAGACAACAGGCACGCCAATGCTTTAGTGTTTATCTCTTCAATGATGACAAATCCAGATATCCCTTCAATAGCTATTGAAAGAGTGAAGCAGTCATCGATAGCAGAGCGAGAGCAAAGAGAAGTACTAACAACAAGCACTGAAGAATCAGCAAAGACAGATTGGAGAACGCCGATACAATATTATTTGGATCGTTCAACTTTGCCAGGGAAACAAATCTTAACTCACCAAGTTATTAGTCGATCGGGAAACTATGAACTTCGAGATGGAATCCTATACCGCCGGTTATTTTCCGGGCCATTGCTGCGTTGCGTATCAAGAGAAGAAGGGAAGAAATTATTAGAAGCAATCCATGAAGGAGATTGTGGGAATCATAGTGGTCAAAGAGCCTTAGCATTAAAAGTTAATTAGAATGCAAGGATACTATTGGCCTTGGATGAATTAGGATGCGAAAGAATATGTTCAGCGATGCAAACCATGCCAGTTATATGGAAAAAGAATTAAAGCGCCGGCGACATCTTTAAATTCAGTGCTCAGTCCTTGGCCCTTCGCCAAGTGGGGCATTGACATCATTGGGCCACTAACTACAGGATCAGGGCAGCGGAAATATATCATTGTGGCGACAGATTATTTCATTAAGTGGTGTGAGGCCAAGGATATCAGGAAGAAGACAGGGCAAGAAGTGTTCACATTCATTTGGGAAAATATATTTTGCAGATTCGGAGTACCGGCGGAAATATGTACTGACATTGGAAAGGAACTAGTCGGCGACAACATAAGAAAACTACTCGCCAATTACATTGTCAAGCTGGGAAAATCGACTCCCTTGTATCCTCAGAGTAACGGGCAAGCGGAAGCCACCAATAAGACTATTGGAATGGGACTGAAGAAAAGGTTGGAGAAGCACAAAAAGGCATGGTGTGAGCATTTACACAATGTTTTGTGGTCTTATAGAACTACGGTCCGAGAAGCAACTGGAGCATCTCATTTTCTACTCACTTTCGGCGCTTAAGCAGTACTCCCATCTGAATTAATCCTGCCAACTACGAAGCATGAAGCGTGCGAAAAGAATCTGAATACTGACTTGATTCTGGCCAAGCTAGATGATTTGGAAGAACAGCGGTTGATCACTCTTACACACATGGAAAAATATCATCGCCGGCTGTTTAGAGAATACAACAAGCGGGTGATCCCAAGAGAATATCAGCCCGGTGAGTTAGTACTTCGAGAAATTCCCCCGTCTCAGCGAGAAGGATGCAGGAAGTTGGAACCCGTGTGGGATGGCCCTTATGTAGTCAAGAGAGTGGCTGGGCCAGGAGCATATATACTGATTGATGAGCATGGCGTGCATCTTGAACATCCTTGGAATGCTAGGTTCCTTAAAAAGTACTATCCTTAAAGGGAATCACGTAAAGATCCGAAGTCTTGGGCGGGCATAATACCCAAGAAATCTTGTTAGCTTATGTAAAACAACAACGAATAAGATCCGGGGACGTAGGTTTGCTATCATGCGCCGAACCCCGTTAACAAGTCACAATGTCACTTGCATTTTTTTTTCACTGGGTGTTTTAACCACAGTGGCGATCAAAACTCCAAAGCTCCAAGGGTGCAATAGGCTGAGGCACAAATACTCAGTATCATGCTATAAAGCCACTCGCAAAGGCAAAAATGCCCACGGACACATATGTCCAAAAACTACAAAGCAATAAAAGCCATACAAAAAACATGATCAGGTACCAAGGCTAAGTGCCATCTTCAAAGGCATAATGCCCAAATCAATAAAATAAACTAAAGCTAAGACCTCTTACACAGAAGGCATGAAAGCTTGCTTGCTTCATTGAGTGAACAACCTCCTTGTAATGGTAAGTCCGACCCAGGAATTAGCTGTAAGGCCAGTCACATTACTTGTTGGTCTGTAAGTGTGTGGCAACTAAGACCCTTTGCTGTAGCATCACATCGGCGGTGCCGCCGGTGTGCTAATTCGCCTACGCCGTAGCATCACCTCTGGCGGACGCTATAGTGTATTATTAAGCCTACCGGGCAACCCACATAACTTATATTAGATCGCCGACGGGCACAAGTAGTGAATACGGCTGGGGTGCTAACCGTAGGCTCTGAATGAAATTGTTGGCTGTACAAGCAACAGGACTTCACTCAATGACAAGTTAAGTCTTTGAAGACAAAATAGAAATAGATACGTTAAATTAAGCAAAGGAAAATTGCACTTCGATAACATATGCTGGCTAACAAGAAGACTGTATTTTAAGATAAAATTCGAAAGGGGAATATAGTTCATTACAAGAAAACAAAAGACGACAGAAACTAAAAAGCTAGGACTGGCAAAAGACAGAAGGAAACAAGAAAGGAAAATAGTTCATTACAAAAACAAAGGAATAGCACAGGCATAAAAAGTGGGCGCCAATTATAAAGACGGGTCGCCGGTTCTCTTTTATGTCGACAGTCATGGAGCAGGAGAAGGGCCAGTCGCCCCATTATCTTGAGTAGCAGGGGTAGAAACATTCTCAGGGCCGGAGGTAGGAGCAGTCTGGTCTCCGCCGTCAAAGGTCCTATTTTCCCCTTCAGGCTGGCTGCCACCCGTGTTTTCTCCCTGGTCTTTTTCTTCTTCTTCCTTTTCCTCTTCTTCTTCAGAGATTTCATCTTCTACATCTCCTTCCTCCTCAACGCCTTCCTCGCCGCTAGATCCAGACCCCTCGCCATCGTGATCACAATCTACAACCTCAGTCACGGCGAGAGATTTAGGATTAAGAACGTATTCAGCAGGAATTTCAAGTTTCATCTTGGGGAATTCCCTATTGACATATTCCTGAACGGCGATGAAGTCTATCAGAAGTAGTTGTTGCTTATGCTTGGCCTCCTTAGCCTGGAGATCTTTCTGAGCTTGACTCAAATCAGCTTGAAGTTCATTCTGGATTTCACCCAAGTATTTCACTTTGCTTTCAAGGCCTGCAATGCTAGTTTGGCACTTCTTGTGATCTTGAAGTTGGAGATTCATAGCGGCGATTTGGCTGGGGTATTGGCGGTGAGCTTCTTCGGCCTGTTTTAGCCTCTCTTCACAACCATTGTGATGAGTAAGCTTCCCAGCCAATTCAGAGATAGTATCAGTACAAAGTTTGTGATCCTCAACAACTTTGTTTCGCTTCTTCAACTCATCCTCCAACTGTTTGACCCGCCCTGAGAAAATAAAATGCAGAGGTTAGAAACTGAGGCAGCATGAAGGTCAGGCGGAGAAATATCCTAGAGATCTACCTTCCAACTCGCTCACATGCCTACAAGCACCAGTTTGGGCCTCTACAAGGAGTTGTAGATGGGATTCAAATTTAGCGTTAACAGAAGAACCGGTCACATTGGCCATTTGCTGTAGTTGGGCCTTTAGCTGATTGTCGAGTTCTCTGGCACGATTGCCATGGATCTTACAAAACTCTTTCCACCTTTGCATTTCTTGTTCGGCAAAGTCCCTCTCCGAAATTGTTGTGCTAAGGCGAGAGGCAAGTTTATCAGCTCTTGCTTTCTCGTCTAAGCGCAGAGAACTTGCTCTCATATGATCCACAATGGCGGCTTCTTTCTGCTTGTTGTTTAGCTCTGCCAGGCGGCGAGCGTTATCTCGTTCACTCTCAATCCACTTTAGGTTGGCTTGGGAAGCTTTGAGAAGATTATCAAGGTTAACATTTAATTCTTTAACATAATCTAATTCTCGGCGATACCACTTAATAGTCTTAGCCTGGCCATACAGCATATTGCACTTCTTAGCGTTAGCATTCGCCAAGTTATCTATCTCGGTTTCAACTCGCTTCAGTCGTGCGTCAGAATGCTGACGACAACCTTGGAAGGGGCAAGATCTAAGGGTCTCGGTGAAAGACTAGAATATAAGGAAATGTCACAATCTGCAAGTTAAAAGAGAAAGGTACCTTGAAGTTCATAGCGTGCATTGGATTCCTTGATGCTAGCGTTAAGCCACTTTGTTGCATCTGCTTCCTTTTCCTTCAACCGGCGCTCAAGATCCTCGTTTTCACCAGATAGAAAATTTACGCTATCTCCTTGTGCTTCAAAGGTGTCAATAAGACTTAGGCAATGTTGAAATCCCTGAGGCAGGAGCAAAAGGGAGAATTCAGCAAAGTAAGGCACAATTGCTAGTAAAGAAAAATACCAGGATGAATAATTACCGCAGCGACCATAAAGAAATGTTCTTGAGGAGTCAGATCGCGGGCCACAGAAGATAAATCCTTGGAATGGGCCAAGCCAGTTGTGGAATACTTCAACATAGCTTCATAATAAAGAGAATTCAAACTGTTCTTCTCTTCTTCCAAGGAAAGCAATCTGGAGAAATAGTCGGCGAGCCTATTCACCACATTGCTGGTATCACCCCTCCTTGGGAATCTGGGAGCTCTATCGCCAGAAGGCATCTTGTGCAAATCTGTGAGAGCGGCGAAAGGAGAACTAGAACCGCCAACCTCTCCAGAAGGACTAGTAAGAGTGGTCCTGGCGACAAGAGATTGCTGAGGATTAACCACAGGTTCTCGCTCGAATGGAGTTTTCACAGACTCTTTCATGGGATCTGAGTCAATCATCACTGTATCGCCGTCCTTTTCCTCAGAAATGGTCTCTAAATTTCTAGTAGCAAGGTTCTTATCTTACAAGTGAATGGAAAGTTTCTTAGAAGAGGAGGATTTTGTTGAAGCAGAAGTTGAACGCCGGGAGCGATTAGAAGCTGGCGGAGGCAGCACAGCGGCGGACTGCTGAGGCAGGGTGTCGCTAATCTTGGCGGAAGATTCACTCTGGAAATCCTCGGCGGAAGTATCAGACTTAAGCTTTTTTAGTGTTTGGCGGAGCTCCTCTTCGGGAGACAGGGCAGGAGTACTCTGCAAATAAGATTAACATATCCGTCGGATCTCGAAACAAGCAGAGGCAAATATAGATATATAGTTTAAAAATATATGCACATATATTTTTAAAATAAGAAAACTTAGTATGCTTGTTCCTAGATCTTAGGCTGTGTCCTCTTTGAGATCTTTCAAAATAATATAGATATATATTTAGCGAAAGGCAAATCATTCGTTACCTGAGTGGAGGATTTCCTCTTGGTAGGCTTTTTGGCAGCATCGGGCAAAAGCAGCCAATTACCCTGGGAATCTATTTGTATCTCGCCATCAGCACCGCAATATTGATTCTCTTCCGCCCAGTCTAAATGGGTAAAATCATGATCTTTGAAGCGTTTATGTTCCTCGGGGAAGTCTAGCCGCTTAATCGTCTTGTCTTTGTCACACCATCCTAGCAGCCAAGGACCTTCTAACGACCAAGGTATATTGGTCCAGCCAGTCTCAGAACTCTTTCTCGCCGTAGTAGTTCCAGTAACTTCTTTGGCGTCCACAGCACCAAGCATAACATCCTTCAATTTCTTTTTGGTAACAAAACGGTAAGCCCAGGGCTCACCTCTTACTATGGAAGGAAAAATATCATACTGTTTTAAGAAATTCTCAATGGTATATTCTTCGGGGGAAAACTTACCTTCCTCAAACAAATCTGGATAGTTAGTCTTGTTACTACGGCGGAGTTTCCATTCCATCAAAATGCGAATAGCATTCGCCGTAAGCTGGAAAGGGCTTTTCTTTATCGCCAGAAACAAATCACACATGAATGTATCAGCAGGGTCATACGAAGGGAACAGATCCGCCTTCCCGGCCTTGAGGGTACCATAAGCAGTTATCGCCCACTCGGCATGTTCAGGTGTACGTAAATCTTCCATAGTAGTAGGAGTTGAAGCTCTTGTCACCTTTCTAAGGGGTTTCAGTGTTAAGGGAGCAATGAATACGTGGTCATGAGCACAATATTCAGGTCACTTTTTCCAAGAAGGGCGAGGAGGAATTTTGGTAACGGCGACAGAGACGGGAGATTCGACTTCGGCGAGTGGAGAACTGGAGGATGGAGCTGTAGGATTGGCAGAACTGGAAGAGGTTTGAGCGGTGGAAGCCATGAACATAGAAAGATACCGGAAGGCGAGATGCAGATGAGATAACGGTACACCGGAGAATCAAATCCGTCGAAGAAGAAGATGGGATCAAGATAACAATGGTTGAAAAGAGACTAACCAAGAGACTAGTACTAAAGAAAATGGAAGAAGATGAGAGACAGGATATCAAAGAGATGGAGACGAGGAGCTCAGAAAGGGAAGTAAAAAGGAAAACAATAACAGCAGCAGGAGATTCAGGGTTTAGGGGAAGAAAACTCTGAGAAAAACTCGGGAAGAAGAAGAAGAAGGTGAAAGGAAAAGAAGGTAGCAAAGCTAGGTATTTATCGGAGAAAGGAAAAACCAACCGGCGATAACGGTTACAAACTGTAATAAAGTAGTAGAGATGATGGGCGTAGGCGGTTACAAGTCATAAAGTGGAAGTAACGCATGAAAGACACGTGGAATAATAGAAGCTTAGTAGTGGACGTGTGGCGCGAATAAAGCCTAGTGGAGAACGTGGAGCGGCATTTTCGACGAGTAAGAAGAGTTTCATCCCCGGCGACTAAAGATCTTGGAGATGAAAGAGGCAAAATATAAGAGTAGAAAATGTCTTTGCGTAATACTAGCATCCTAAGGGCGAAGGTGTACCAGAGGGGACACTCATGAGAAGCAGGGAATCACTAATGAAAGCTTTGGGCGAGACACTCAGTGTCAAGAGTACCGGCGAGACACATAGAAGGGATTGGCGAGCAAAGACGTCACAACGAGGGAAGGTGAGAAGTAGTTGTGAAGTAGTTGAGCATTCATTGCTCGTCAGAACAGATAGATTGTCAGAGTTGACCTGTTGACTCAGCCTTATCCTTTAAGAAGACTTGCTCGCTGAGGGCGGATAGGCGAAATACTACCTCAGCGACATACCTTGTCGGCGAGTAAAGACAAATTAGCGTCAGAATGTAAGTCGTTTGTATTAGTTGTATAGCACATTTGTAACCCTCTATAAATAGCAAGAGAAGCCTTCGAGAAAGGGGTTGGACACATTTCGGATTGGTCTAGAGAGAGGAAAAGTATCATACTTGCTCTCTATAGCCGAAGGCTGAAATTAGGGTTCTTATTGAGAGAAGATACTTAGAAGATTGGCTAGGTAAGAGAGAGAATTGTAATCATGCTTATACTAGTGATAATCCTTGGATGTAGTCCTCACTTGTGAGGGCGAACCAAGTAAAACTCCTTGTCAAGTATCTCTAACCCTTATCTCTTTACTATCTTTTATATTGCTTGCTAGATGAATATCTAGGTATGATTGTGTGTATGTTGATGTATGATATTTGGGTGTACTGTCTAAGATCTAACCAATGGGATTTTAGACAGTTACAGTCGATGAAAATATCATCGATCGATCCTTTTTTCATCTCACATTGTAAAGTTGCACGTCAAAAACTCTATTTGCTAGGTTCATAGTCCACCAAAATAGCCAAAATTTATGTTTTGATGGCCCCATAGGATCTGGCCTGACCTTTAGTTTTTACTCCCTCCGTTCCAAAATAATAGGCCAGTTTGACTTTTTCCTACTTTTTCCCAAAATTTAGGGAACTTAATTGAACTAAAAATATTACATGTCACGATAAACCAATCATAAAAAAAAAAAAACTAGTTTAAGTTAAATATTTTTAGTTCAATTAAGTTCCCTAAATTTTGGAAAAAAGTAGAAAAAAGTCAAACTGGCCTATTATTTTAGAACAGAGGTAGTATTTGATAACGAAGATATCCATCAAGTTTTAAAATAAGTGAACAGTAATCATCATCATTATCACAATGATAACGATGACATATCATATTCCATTTGACTGGACAGAATTTTCTTCTGCGCCATAATGCGCCACTCACGCTCTCATTCACAAAGCCGTTGACCTTGCACTAGGGTAAAGGATAAACTCAAGGATTTGGGCAGCATAAGATGCCTTGGTGCATCCACGGATGGACTGAATAATTTTCAAAAAAATACTGAAGATTGACTTCTATACAAAATGGTCGATACCGGCAGCCATCTCGTGGAATATCCCAATCTTTGTAGAGCATAACCTCACAAGTGGATTATCACATTTTAGGTGGAATCGCAACTGGACTCTTTCGGATACCATCAGAAAATCCATTCAAAGCGTTATGTTTCTCTAGCAGACGATGCGTTATGTTCTTTCTATCAACTTAATTAGTCTGTCTGCCCTTATTCTACCAGAGAGGTATGTGATGGCAAATCCACCTATCTCGAGATTAAAATATGGAAGAACTTCTGTTTCAAAAAAAATATGGAAGAACTCGTGATCACTGGAAGGGCTCTTCGGTTTATGGACTTTTGGTCGTGTTCAAAGGGTATCACTACTAGTGAGTTTTTTGTACGATCGTTTTTGTATATGGACAAGGATTTGAGTATCATTCAATTATACTCACCATTTTGCCATTTTCTTTCTTTTTTGAAAACCATGTCTACTTACATGAAGAAATTCTGCAAGCATCAAATATTTCACCGGATGCTGGTAAACTATGGCCTGCCTGTTTAGTGAGAAACTCTCTTATTTGTTAGTCAAAGTGTGACATCATGCCAAACCTTCAACATTGCTAATGGGTATACTGTTTTGTTTGGGAATGTACCGGACCATAGACAAACATAGTTTTTATCTTACACAAAATTGGTCCTTTGTCAAAAACT
>JAJJMA010127106.1:0-10134 GCA_023529015.1 Papaver nudicaule | reverse complement strand
GGCAAGTATTGTTACGGAGTACATACTGTCTGTACATATTGTCTTACAGGAACTGGGTCCATTTACTAATTTTAGGGAAATTTGATAAAGTGTCCTTATTTTTGAAATATGATAAAAAAAAAGTACCCTCACTTTTTAATTTTTTTCTAAAGTGCCTCATGTTGACCGTTTCAATGTGGCATTTCCATCTGTAGTGGGGGTTAAGTGTGAGGTGGCAGTTTGCAAAATGTCCGACCACCACCTAAATCCTCTACCACCGCTGCCATAACCCCCCACCACCACCATCACATGAACCTTGAACCACCACTACCATCTAAACCCTGCACCACCATTTGAACCCTCAACCCCCCGCCGCCCCCCACCCCCTCCACCCACCCACACGACAACCACCTCCGATGGTGGTGGTGAGGTTCGGGGGTATATTGTAATTTGACAACCCATTTGGACTTGTCAAAAGAGTTTTGATTAACCTAGATGGAAAAATGTAACGAAAATGGTACTTTAGAAATTTTAAAATTTCGGGGTTAATTTTTTTTTGCATATTTCAAAATAAGGGTACTTTTTCAATTTTCTCTTAATGTAAATGTAGGGGGTACTTTTCTTTGACCCTCAGTTTTATTTATAAGAAATACTTACAAATAAAGGTTAAATGGTCCAAAATTATTTACAGCTTCATGCGGGATAGCCTAAGGGGTGTTGGCTTTATAATAGTTAGGGATAGCCTAAGGGGGTGTTGGCTTTATAATAGTTAGATTCTAAGTTTTTTTTTTTTTTTTTTTTTATACTTCCAGAAATTCGATCCCGGATCTTCCCTGGGGGGGACCAATGAGGAACCACTGTGCTATTCACAGGTCCTCATCCAAAAGATGATGTGATTATATTTTCTGAATGATGGTAATTAACCTTGAGATTTAATTTGTTTGTTAATGGTCATTTTTTTGGTTCTTACCACAAACACTATGGAGCGGGCCTTTGTATTTAGAACTAGGGTAGGACCCGTGCCGTAACGACACGGGTTTTGAGATTGTTGTTATGCTGCATATAATGCGAAAACACTTTGGTGACACCGGATTTTGACACCAAAATCCGGACACCGCTATGTGTCACAAGGGGGGCTGCTGATCTTGGGGTGGGGTCGGGTGGGGTGGGAATGAACGGTGGATGGGGGTGCCACATAGCGGTGTCGTGACCCGGTGTTCAAATCCGGTGTCACTGTAGCACGACTGCATATAATGGGATCCAATTAATCGTATTAACTTGCAAATTTTTCTTTCACATATCTCATTTTATTTCTCGAAATAATAAAATAAAAGATGCTATATATTAGCGTGTTATTGACTGTCCCCTGTCCCGATCTTGGATTGTACTTAAGTTTAAGTTGATTAAGATTCAAAATGGGGACATCTAAATGGGCCTGATATGCATTTGATAATGGGTAAATCGTAAATGTGAAGGAATCCCTTGTTTACTCTTTAAACTATAATGGGTAAAATACTTATGTACAGTATTTTATAATTATAAGCAATGTGTTTCTGTCTTGCTGTATTTTTGTATCTGTCTTGTTGAGTGAGAGAGGATAATAGTAATACTAACATACAGTAGCAACTTGAAATTTTAAAATGGGTAAGTGTTTTACCCTGGAAAACAATGTACTGCAAAAGAGTACTTTTAAGTTCGAGAGATCAAAGTCGAACAAATCTAGCATAAACCAAGACAATGGCCGTTCCAGACTTGCTTCGGTCACAGATGAAGAAATAAGGTTGGTCTTAGGGAGGGAAGCAGAGAAAGAGTGAGATCAGGTATTTCTGGTTGAAAATGGTAATGTGTGTGGTTTCTGAATAACTTAGGAAGATGATGGTTTCTTTCTGGTTTCACAAGGATTTCTCAATTGAATCTTAATCTCAGCTTTTGCTCGAAAATGAAAGGTGAATCGAGGTGAACTGAAAGTGAATTAGACTAAGATAGGTTGTGATGAGTTGTTCCTGGAAACATATGAAGTCACTTATTTATAGTATGTTCAGAAATACACTGATCTCTTGTTAATCGTGGAGGAAAATGGTAAAGTGGAGGTAGTGGAATGATGGAGTTACTCCCGTAGGGATAGCTTAACTGCCAGTCATGCCCACTACTCATTAACCCAGTATTCCCACAAGTATAACCTATTTCTAAGTGGGTGTCACACCACAACTGCCGTAGACCGCCAGACCAAAACCCTAATGTAACTCCCCCCCATTTGTGACACGTTTTTGACATCTCTGTTGAATAGTGTATGTAACTCTTTGTTCGAGTAAGTTCGTACTGACTTTGTTGACCTTGCCATCGCTGGATGTTGAGTCTTTTAGCAATACTTATTATAAGGATGTGAGATGACCTTCGTGTTTGGAGAATATGGATACTTAAGAAATGTCTCAAACATGTGTTTGGCTAAAGTAGTATTATCATGAGATAACCTCTATTACATGAAATATAAGCAAAACATACCATGAGAATAGACTTGGCCAAAGATAACCAAAGCGTACCATAGGCTGGCACTTCCTGCGAGCTTATTCTGGCCAAGCGGTCAGGGATATCTCATATTGTCATTATGACTTAGGTTTGGCCAAGTGGCCAGTGCTATCTCAGTGAATCTTGGCCTAGTGGTCTGAAGGGATGGACAGTGCCATCCTCATATTAGTTTGTTTAGCTTAGTGGCCTAGGGATGGCCAGTGCCATCCCATATTGCTTTGCTTGGCCTAGTGGCCTAGGGATGGCCAGCGCCATCCCATGTTGCTTTTGGCCTAGGGATGGCCAGTGCCATCCCATATTGCTTTGCTTGTCCTAGTGGCCTAGGGATGGCCAGCGCCATCCCATGCTTGCTCTGGCCTAGTGGCCTAGGGATGGCCAGCGCCATCCCATGCTAGCTCTGGCCTAGTGGCCTAAAAATAACAAGGGTGGCGTATGACCATATATAAGATGGTGCTGGCCAGAGCATTCCTTGTCCAACCGGGGTCGCTGCAGCAGTCCTGCTCTCCTGGTTGCATTACTGTTCAGCATGTGACCATAAGATGGTGCTGGCCAGAACATTCCTTGTCTAACCAGGGTCGTTGCAGCAGTCCTGCTCTCCTGGTTGCATTACTGTTTGGCATGTGACCATAAGATGGTGCTGGCCAGAACATTCCTTGTCCAACCAGGGTCGTTGCAACAGTCCTGTTCTCCTGGTTGCATTACAAGTTATTTTGTTTTGTTGGGTGGTGAAAAAAATTATTGTCTATTACGGGTTCGTTCTAAGCCCATCATGTTGATTTACATTTTTGTCCATATTCTAAAATCCACCATCTACATTAATATAGTTATACACTGTCATAGTAGGAGTAATAGGGACATGCCTAAAGATTGTACGACACATGAGGATGGTCTCAGCGCCATATAGAGTTATACTCCCTCAGTCCCACATTACTTGAGCTAGTAACTTTAAAATCTTGTACCACATTACTTGAGCTATTCCAAATATATTAGTCATATTTCTAATATTACCCTTTTAATTGATCATTGTCATTAAATCTTAATACAATAAATATGTATAATTTTATAATCATGTTTATACTCGTTGCCTTGATGTTTTATTTATTTTTCAACGATATAAAGTTGACAATTATACGTGCCATAATTTGAGAGATATGTCGTTTCTAAATTTTACTATATTGTTATCTATAAAGGTAGAATTGGAAAAAAAAAAACAATAAATATTAATCTCCCTCCTCCTTGTCTTAAGAATTGTGCAAAATTGAAATAGCTCAAGTAATATGGGACGGAGGGAGTAGTATCTATCTTATAAAAGACAGTGGTGTTTTCCCCATCCAACGGACTTGAATACATCTTTTTGGGCAATCGACGGCTCCAATTGCTTTTGATTTGTCCCAAAAGCGCAGAGACAAATAGCGGCCGAGAAGCTCCCCCATATTATGCCCCCATCCAACGCCTATGATGTCTTCCAGGGCCGGCCCTGGGGCAAAGCACCCAATTCTTTGAATTGGGCCTCACAATTTTGAAGGGCCACAAATTTATGTACTGTATATAAAACAAAAGGAAGAAAGCGGAGTTTTATGTAAATGAAAACTTTCAAAGGGTCTTAAAAAGAATATTCAAGGGATGACACATTATATTTTGTTAAGTTAATTGAGTTTTGGCATTAGCGAAATAGTTAGAGAGATCTTGATCATATCAACCGGCCACAAACTTTCCAACTTCTTCTTCTTCTCTAATGTTGTTCTGTTTAGTTTTTGAACTCAAACTCCAATTAGTTACGTTAAAGTCAGGCTAGGCCATTACTACTGCAAAAATTTCTTTATGTTCATTGTTGTTCTGTATATACTATTGTACTTTTTTTCATGCTCCCGCTTAAATAGAAACCCAATTGCTCTAGAATCTAGGTTTATATATTCTTCAGGTACATAAAATAGGGGCCACAATTTTTATTTTTTATAGGGCCACGGAAATCTCAGGGCCGGCCCTGATGTCTTCTTTCCAAAAATAAACCTCCTGCTTCTTTTCTTCTCCCGCAATTGCTCGACCGTTACCTTAAAAAATAGGTTTTCCGTCGACTTCTTTTCCGTCCGCAATGAACACCCCTTTTTTATTTTCCACAAACCACAATTAATCAATCCTTTATAGTTTGACCCGGCAATTCAATGCTACTAAAATAATGGTTTTTCTTCGGCTTCTTCTCTGATGCAGTAAACATCGTAATTATTTCCCCCCTTTTATACTTGGCTAATCAATAAAATGCGTTACTAAAAAATCCAAATGCTCGACTACATAAACCTCAAGAGATTATACCTTCCTAGGGTTCTCCATTTCTTCCTTCAACATACTCTCTCCAAAAATCCTGCTCAATCACTTCTTATTGGTCGATAATTCTTAATAACCCAACCCCAACTTCATTCTTAAGATTTTGGTTTCAATTTTCATAATACTTGACAGGAAAAAAAAATTAGGGTTAAATTGAGGAAGCAACAACAGTGTGGGCTAAGCAAGTCGTTTTGAGAAAATAAGAGAGTTTGTTTAGGGTTCCTATAATAAAACTGGTAAGGAACTACTTTGATTTGTTAAATGTTATTCTCCACTTCTCTTTCTCTCTGCATCTAAGAGAAATCAAGTGAAAGAGAAATCGATAACATTTAATTCAACACAGGAAACCCATGTCTCAGATTTCACTCGATCATTATACCTTATACATGTGTAGTTGATAATCCATTTCTTTACTTTGTTTAATTGGGTGTGAAAATGCAAGGCCTTTTTTTAAATGACCTTTTTCCTCTCATATTTTAAATTGATTTACGTTTCTACAGAATGGTATTTTATATATCTCTTCTTAATCCATTTAGAGAGAATATATAGAATGCCAAGAGGTATTAACATGGTAACTTTCATTAGTGGTGAGAAACAAAAAATCCAAATTTGTAGCCCAAAGAACCCCATAAAAGATGTCTACCAAGTACAAAGTCATTTGTGAAATCATGCCCAGAACTTCTTCCATTGTCTAATGCTTTGTTTTTATTTTATACCTTAAAATTGTTCGTGTACCTAAAAATTCAGTAGTTTTTCTGTCTATATATGAAGAATGGAACTATGGAAGTTGGCTACTTTTATCTAGATGTAGTCTCACCTTTCAAGTCCGAAATTATCGACCAATAAGAAAAAACATACATGTTCAAAAGTAATGGAAGTATGGAACTAAATAATGAATTGAAACCAAAAACCAATTCAATCAGTTCATCCCTCAAGTCCCAGATTCTTCATATTTGTTTACTGTGTCAACATTGTTTTTCTTTTATCTTATAACTTCATGTATCTTATAATAGCTAAAATTTTGATGCAGGAACAAGAAAACACACCTCATTATAGATAACATTGGAGTTCCATGGCTAATGATTGGTGCGTAAGGTACCTGTTTAACAATGTTTATAGAAGGAACATAGCAGGTATTTGAAATTAAGAAACATGGCAGATATCAATTTTAAAGATCCTACTCCAGAATGTGAGTACAAAAGCACGAATACGGCCGCACATGGTCCCGTTGGTTATACCGAAGAATTTTTGAACAATTTAGAGTTTCTAAATATCCCAGATCATAAAAAAAGACATGGGATAAATAATTCCTAAGTTTGTGCTCAATTTTGTTGTGCAATGATTGTTTTTTCTTAGCTTTTTTATCCATTGTAGCAGATTTTTTGGGTGGAGGACAGGCTGCCAACAGTGGTAACATCCATCTCAGGTAGATCGTTGAAATCAACAATGAACTACCCATATTTAGTTGTTGTGTTTTTCAGTGTTACATTTCTAAACATAGTTTACAAAACACTACTGAGTTCAAATTTGTCGGTGATATACCTGCATAGCTTTTGGTTTTGTCAGATTTATATCATTTTTGGGTTGTTCAGATGTCATCGATTGTTCTACTCATATTGTTTTATTGAAATCAAAATGCCTCATTAATTGTTATATTTTTTTCGGGTTGTCAATCTCATTTGTTGTTATTTTTTTGTAGTCCATATACTCTTTCAACTACCTGTTGTAATTCCTATCAGAGCTAGCCTATTCGATCCCCTACTACAATAACACCTGACAGAACAAATATGTATTATAATTATAACGTCACTTAAGTTGGCATTAGTGTACAAATGAATTAATGTTATAAAGATATGATCAAACGACGACGATGAAGAAGAAGTTGACAATACTGTCAGCCGGCGTTACGCCAATCTCATCTAGGATCCTACTTTTGGACCGTCGGATCAAAGGGTACTTTGGGTTTTTAAAAATAATTATTTTGTTACTAAAAATAAATGGATTTTTGGTAAGTCAAACAGTTGACCTAACGGTCAACGACAGATCCAGGTACCGAATCTTAATATTTCAAATGTTGGGTACCAACTCTATTTGTTGGACATTTGTTGGGTACCAAACAATAAATAGCCCGTACTTAAACTAGTAAGCAATATAATACATAGATGAACTTGGAACAATTGAAATTGTGAGGTTGTTTATGTATCCCCGATTATATCCGATATTATCTTTTGTATAGGTGTATCGTCCTTAGCCGATACGATACCGATACACGATATTAACTACTTTGATTATAACGTCACTTAAGTTGGCATTAGTGTACAAATGAATTAAATGTTATAAAGATATGATCAATCAAGTGAAGCTAGGTTTATAACCAGGTCATTTTGAACTACTGTGATAGGACATGTTGCCTATGGCATACTTAGAAAGCTGTAACATAAATTTTAGCTCTGATATAGGATTTGTATTTTTTCTTATCCAATTTAACAGGGTATGTTTGTTTAGAAACCAGGTTTAAAAGGCTAGCTCTGATTGGAATTAGTTGTGTACTTCCCTTTGCTTAAGTAGAATGATATATTAGCCAATAGTATCTATAATAATCTAGGTTTCTATTCTTTTTATAAATATTTTGCAGGTCACATGAGTAAAGTGCCAAAGATGATCATTATTGAATTCTTAAGAAAAAGCTAAAGAGGTAAGACTCTTGCTTACCAAGAGTTATTTTTGGTGGATATCTTTGTCTAATGTACATAAGGGATTGCAATTACAACAATTATCAATGCTACAAGTTTAGAAAAGCATTGAGGTTGTCATACTTCTGTAAGTTACTTTACTGATTGTTGAGTTTTATATATTCTTTATTGGGATCCAGAATTTGATAGGTCAACATGAAGTTCAAAAGTTGGTGAGGAAGCTCAGCAACATTTTTTTTATAGTCAATTGCAAAGGTAATCTCATAAAGATACGCTAATTCAAATTGATTTATATTATAAGAATTAATGAACACATGTTTCACTTTTAAGAAATCAATGAATGTGATTTTTTGTGACAGCCCGGTTTTTCGGAACCTCCAACGGACGCGGATTCGGCCTTGTGGGCCGGATCCGATCCGTCTGGCAAGGCCGAATAACCGGACGACCACTCGTTTGAGTCCAGAAAGTTTCTAAAACACTTTAGGAAACAAAATATCAAAGTCAAAGTCAAATAAATTCCATTATTAGAAGAAATATAATTTTACCTTTCAATTACAAAACTTTAAAAAGAAATACATAATTAAAAGTACAAACTACAAAACAAACCAGCACTTCGATTTAATTCAAAACACGCAACGCCTAAATCCCCGTGAGACATAAATTATTTTATCAGCTAGTCTTGCTTCATCTCTGTGGAAGGGAGGAAAGAAAGGGGTGAGCAAACCACGGCTCAGTAGGAAGTTTCCAAAAATAATAGAGTGCACCGAAAAACAAATACATGCAACACATGAAAATCATAAAACCATGAATGCAAGTCGAATTTGTTTTCCAAAATTACTTACACCATTTTCAAAACCATGCCAAGGAATATATGTGTACAACTCAAAACCATGCATTCAAATTCTTAAATATTACTTACTCCATTTTATTCTCAAAATCAAACTTTAATAATCAAACCTCTAATGACCAACCTTTATTTTTCTAGGTTCTTAATCTACTTGTCAGGGTTGTTACGGGAACCACCAACCGTTCCTCGAACGGCTCTCTCGAGAGATTGCCAGCTGTCCTGGACTTTCTGACACTTCCACAATTTTTTTTTTCTTCTTTTCACTTCTCTTTTCTCATTCAAAATATTATCCATTCACAAACACCTTTATATCACTTATATGAAGCCAAAACCCAATAACAATGCATTATAAAACTCGTAATCATGCATGTATATAATTAGATTGTTTAATAAGAAACCCAAAACATTCATCTAAAATACTAAATTATTAATAGAACCATTTTTTTTAAATGAATATAACAATAATCAAATATCAAATTAATTCAAATCAATATTAGTTTATAAATATTAATAAAAAATACTGGAAGGATAAAACATCAATATAATGCTAAAAATAGGTTTTGTTTGATAATAGTAGAAACCCCTACCTCAATTAGCAATCCAAAATCTTGATGTCTTTTCCAAAACCAATAAGGTAGATGCATAATCTTTGTCTTCTTGTATAATTCAAATTATTAGGAGAAAGAGAATATTCAAAATGAAAACTATACTTTTATTTTCTTTTTACTTTTGTTATTTTGTAGAAAATTTTAGGTTTTACTTTTGTTGATAAAGAAGAAAGAGAGATGGGAAAAGTACTGAAAGTGATGGTTTGTTCTTTTGTTGTTTTGTGAAAGATGGAAAAGTAGAGATAAAATAGAAGAAGAGATGACGGCTAGAATTTTTATTTTTAAAGGGTTTTTAGAAGATAAATATAATATATTATTTATTACACCCCAAATAAAGCAAGAGAGAGAAAAAAACGAATTTTATTAATTATTAATTACCATCTCCACTATTAATAAGGGACGCCAAATATTGATAAGGGACAATTTTAAAGACAATTATATTTCCAACCACCACAGAGATAAGAGCTAACCATATATGTTTAGTTATTTACACCCAAATTTAATAATATGCACCCAACTCTAGATGAGTTGGATTTTGAGTCCGAAAATCATGACCCCGAAATACGGGGTCTCACACTATTAACCCCTTAAAAACAATTTCGTCACGAAATTCAAAACTAAAAATACGGGGTCTCACATTTTTGGTGTTCTGGCTATGATTGAAAATTGGATAATGGTGTGTAAGGATTACATAGTTGGCGCTCTTAAGAAAACTCACACATAAATACCATGTAATAACTACCAATGGTTTTAGTTAAGAAATCAATTGAAATACATTGATATCTCTACAGAAGAATCGGTTGCCTGGATTTCTCATCCCTTGGGTTCTTAAATGTGACCCCAAACATATAGGTTAGGATCTTTTGATGCAGTTTAATTTCTAAGTTTGTTCAGAAAAATAATTGTTTGTATCTTTGAAGTTACCTTTACAATGAGCAGGTGTAACCCACTGCCAAACTTCTATGCATTGAAGAATTTCTTATTCTAAGTATACGACTCCAGGTATGTTTTGTAGTATGATTCTTCTACTGCTTTTCACAGTGTATCTATTTTTCAGATACATATTATAAATTTATAACGTCACCCAAGTACCCAAGCTAGCATTAGTGGTCTAATTATTCATGTCCTCACCTTTTTAGAGCATTGATGAACTAAATGT
>JAJJMA010127105.1:0-10088 GCA_023529015.1 Papaver nudicaule | reverse complement strand
ACAAGAGAACTCACCAGCACCATTATAAGCAGATACAAGAACTTATTTCCAGTCAAACTGTTTGGCAGAAAAAAACAACCTTATTTCTAGCACACGATATATGCCAAAGGATAAAAAGGAAAAATCATATCCCACTGAACAACATCATTATCTGCTTTCAGACGCAAAATTCTAATAAGCGAATCTAGAGACATCTGCATATTCTAAAATTAAACTCCATATGCATTAGGTAAAGACATCTGAATGGGAAGAACTTTCTCACAAGATAAGATTAAAAATACTCTCCCCATGCTTGCAAAAGAGAGGGCAATAAACTGGGATGTCAAGTCCTCTTTTTTGTAAATTGACCCTCGCTAATGTTTTCCCAAGAGGCCACAACCACACAAAAAAAATGTTTAATATGAGCTAGGCATCGAGATTCCCACAGATGTTTTCCTTGACTCCCTAGCACCTCAGACTCCCCCCCGTGTGTAGTTGGTAAAATCCCCATAGGTGAGATTTTACCAATACACCCATACTTAGATACCTAAAACATGTTATAATACGTATAACTTAAGTAAAACCGCTGTTAGACTACAAATATTGCCATACTTAGATAAAAACAAGAGACAGGAGAAGATAATGACGCCATAAGTATGATAAGGATGATAAATAAGCAACAACTCTCAAGCATAACATGTTATTAATTGAATCCTTGCATTAGTTCTCACCTTGCTAAGGATAATCACTCTACAAAGTATTAAGTTCTTCTCTAGAAATTGAGCCAAGGAGAGTAAGAAGAGTTCTTTGTCTCTCGATAGATCAACCCTAGAGTTCACTTTTTCAACCCCTCTCTCAGTTGTGATACTTGGCCCTTTATAGGCGCTAATTACATGGTGGAATACAGCTAATACAGACAATAGGACTCTGACACTACTTGTCCCTTTCTGCCAACCTTCAATACCGCCGACCTTACTCAATGCTTCAGCGCCCTTCGCCCTAGACGGGATAAGATCAATGACTCGAACTCCACTGAGTCAACAAGTCAGCTCTGACAATCCGACCGTTCTGACCCATAATAAATGCTCAACCAATTTTATCAGCCTTTGTCGGTGACGTGCCATTGTCGCTGTCTTCGATTATGCCGCTCTGCCTTTCCTCTGTTAAATGCCGCTCTTTCCTTGCTCTACTCAGCGCCTTCTTCGTATGGGTGATAGCCGTTGTAGGTTGCCGCTGTCACCATTCTTCACTTCTATGGTAGCCCTTCTATACAAAATCACTTCTTGAGTGCCCTAAACAGACTAAGGCATTTTCTACACTCACATTTTGCCTCTTTCATCTTCAAAGACTTTAGTCGCCGAAGATGAAAATCCCCTTCTGCTGAAAATGCCAACACACCTTTTTCATCAGTTACTTATTTTCCCACGTACAACGGCATGCCGTGAATCTCGGGCTTGCTTTATGACTTGCAACCTGCTCAACCGGTTAAGATTCTTTTCCTATAAGTACTCCAACCTTCCCCTTCTAACCAACTTTTTCTTCAGTTTTAGTTTTCTTATTTCTCTGCGCCCAAAACCCTAGCTGTTGTCGAACCGCCGCTGCTCCGCCTCAAACCACCATTTTCCGCCTCTTCAACACTTCTTTTCAGTGTAAAATCACCCAATAGTTGCTGCTTCATCTTTTCCACCACCAAAACTCTCCTTTTACTCACTTTTCTCCTGCTCCGGTGACTTTTCACCTCTGCATTTTCCGTTCTCCGGCTAATCTTCATCTTCTCTGATCGTTCAATGGCCTCCACTGATTCTTTCTATGATCCTAATTCAGCTTCACTGAACCAAGGATCTAACCGTGGGGACGCTGAATCTTCATCATCTTCTCAGGACCATGAATCTGGTGACGAAGAAACTTCGCAGTCGCCGACCAAAGCTATAAAGGGGTCTTGGGGTGACGACTGGGATGAGTATTGTAACAAGCATCATGCAACTACTCCAGCGCTTAAGATTTCACCTTTAGACGGCGTCACTACCTGTTCTGAAAAGCTACTCTTGGAGCATATCCGTCAAGAAGGTCAAGGTGAAAACCGCCTGGTTATTGCTCTAGGCCAGATCAAAGCTGGGTATCAATTTCCCCTTTATGATCCTGCTGATCCCTTTCTCCTTCAATTGCTGATGCATGTGAACAAAAGTCCCGCCCAACTCTCCAGCAATTCCATTCGTATTCTATATGAATGGGTTGCCCGCCGAAAGGGCTACTCCCTCTACCCAAATATCACCAGAAACCCTGCCTTTGCCGCCAAAGAGTTATATACTGTTGAGAACTTCAAAGATCAGTATCAAGTGAAACCTAGCCTCAGAGCCGGCGAGCCTTGGTTATATCGTATTGAATCAAGGAGAGGTCTTAAAAGCAACAAGAAATTCCTAAGGGATGTTGACAAGAAGACTTCTACCGCCATTAGACCTTCTGTCCGCCATAAGTCTGAGAATCACTGGAATGACCTTCCCTGCCAAGTTGAAGGACCTTGTCTCAAGGGTTGGGAGGATGAAGATAGAACCATTCCCCGTAAGACTTTTCTTCCAGAACATTCTGCTCTAGCCACCCATGATTTATGGTCTGTCCGCTGGGATGAAGAAAACCAATACCTCAAAAGGGACGGCGAGTTTGTCACTACTGACAAAGGTCATTGGGTTAAAAAACCTGAGTTTTGCAAGCCGCCTTCCAAAGGAGGGAAAGGCACAAAAAGAAAAGGAAAAGATGGAGACGCTGTTGAGGTAACAAACACTTTACTAATGTCTTGAAATATATGTATATATTTGCCTCTGTTTGTTATCTGAACAGACGGCGATGGCTTTTCCTTTTACAGCCGGCCTCTAAAAAATCCAAGCCAGAGAAGCCATTAAGCGCTATAGAACGTGTAAAAGCTGCACTTGCCAGTCTTCCTGGGATGTCTACTGCTGAGTCTAAGAAGGACGGCGACTCCAAGTCTATTTCTTCTGCTAAGAAAGATAGCAGTTCCTCAAAGAACAAAGAGAAACAACCGAAGACCAAAAAGTCACTGGCTTCCAAGAAGAAAAGTCAGTATGCTGACCCCGATGTCGGCGACAATCCTATCCCTGAGGATCACTCTGAGAAACTTGTTGATCAGCACCATATGGACAAGGTGCATGAGGAAATTCCCACAACTCCTCCAGTTACCACTTCTGAGGTTGTTACTACAGGACGAACTACCGTTGAAACTGATGTAGGTACTGCTGGTGACCAAGTTATTCAGAGGCAATCACCTATCCGCTCAAATGATCAAACTGAGCCAATCACTGCCTCAGCTGTGAACAATGCAGTCTCAACTCTTCTTCAGCTTCTCTCCCTGAACACTCTGCGTCAAGCTTCTGCTAGCAGTAGTTCCATGGAGACTCAGGTGCTGTCCAACAAGTTAGCAGATTCTTTTGCTAAGTTGGTGTCTCAGGATGAAGGAGGTTCCAATACCCTTTATCTGGAGTCAATGAGTAAGCTAAGTGAGCCTGGGTTAGCGCTGAAACCCGTTGAACTTACTGCTGATGTTTCTCATCTTACTCTTTATGAGCAGTTCTGCAGCGCCGTCATGGTATGTTACTGCCTCAATCTTATCTTTGATCTTTTCCGCCGGTAATTTCATTTCTAACTATACCAGTTTCATCTGTTCTGCAGGATTTTCAACGCAATCTTGGTGGTATTGTGCTGAATGCTCAATTACAACAAGAGCGTGACAATCTTCGCCAGGGTAAAGCTACACTAGAGCAGAAGTTAGAGAAAGTGAAGAAAGAAAATGATCGGCTCCGTCATTACTACAACCAGGAGAAGAAAGACCACAAAGAACTCCAAGGTTAGCCACTTTCTTATGTTTTCCCTAAGTAGTTTTGTATTCCGCTATTTCCTTCTCCCGACTTTTAGTCCCTGTCTATTATAAGGTCGCTAGCAACACGATGACGGTCAATTGAAGCGGGTTAAACTTGAAATTGACAAGCTGACTAGCGCTAATGCTAAGCAGCGTAACATGTTGCTCGATTCTGACCGGGATGTTAGGTGGTACCGCCGAGAGTTACGCCATGTCACTGACCTTAATAAAAATCTTGATCATCTTCTCAAAGTTTCTCAAACGGATGTGGAGTGGGCGAAGAGTGAACTTGACAACGCTTCCCGCTTAGCTGAATTGGAACGTAAAGCTAAAGACAAAGCTATTGTGGATCATATGAAGATAACTTCCCAACTAAAGGATAAGGAAGCTACTATTTCTCGCTTATCATCTACATTAGTTTGCCGAACCGCTGAAAGAGATACCGCTCGAAATGAAATTCAGCATCACAAGGATTTCGCCCAAATCCATGGGGATCGTGCTAGGCAGCTAAATGAAGAGAATAATATCCTTAGACTCAAGATCAAACAAGCCGTTGGTCCTTGTTCTGACCAAGAAGTTTTAAGTAAATTGGATGAAATAAATGTTGCCAAGAAGGGCATTCATAAGTATGTTAATGAGCTAGAAGGTAGTTTCTTAGGATTTCATTTTCTGCCTACCAAAGTCCCAATTTATCGTTGCCTCAGCGTCTAAATTGCTTTCTTCTTGATTTTCAGAAAAGCACAAAGGTCTTGAGTCTCAACTAGAAGAGCATGCCGCCATCTTGAAAGAACATGATGGATGCACCTCCAGAATTTCTCAGCTAGAAGGGCAAGTGGAAGAGCATAAATCATGTGGAGATGTACTTCATAAGCTGAGAACAGAACATTTGCAATGTAACGGCAAGATCACCAATCTGGAGAATGAAGTTAAAATTTTCCAAGATTACAAGAAGAAATATGATACTGAATCTTCCAAGTCAAGTAAGCTTCAAAAGATGCATGACCACATTCAGTCTGAATTAAATCTTGCCAAGAAATCTGCCCAAGCTACAGAAGAACAACATGCTGCCGATGTGAGGATGAGTGGTTTTTTCGCTATTCAAATGTTCTTGGCTACCTTTTGCCCTGATCATAATATAGATATTCCTGCGGCCTATGGTCCTGGATGCCTTCCTCCTGACATGGAAACTGCTCCTGATGCTGCTGAGAACAAAAATAACGCCGAAGATACAGTTCATATAGATAGCGGGTCAGATTCTGGAGAAGAAGATGGAAGTGATGAAGAGGAGGACGCTGGAGATGATGAAGATATGCATCCGAGAAGCGGAAATTCCCATCAGGATGACGGCAAAGGTGTCAATGTTAATGACGGTCAGAACGCCTCTGAAAATCAGGACCAAAGCGCCGATCAAACTGCCAAAGGAAAAGGCGCAATTACCGCTGAGGATGTGAAAAAGGGAGACAATACCTCTGTTGACAATTCCAACCAAACCTCCTGAATTACAAGTACTTAAGGATGGTTCAACTTCCAATCACCAAATGTAACTGAATAGCTCCCTATTCTCGGTTTTCTCGCTTGTGATTATCATGTGATACGTTTATTTCTCCAACTCTTTTGTTATAAGACTTTAATGAATGTATGTTTTTCTACATGTGTACGCTGTTAGACATTTGAGTTTTTCTTTTTCTTTTTCTTTTGTGCCACCGGTATAATCAAATCCATTAAGTTTTCAATGATGAGCTGACAGTTATCTCGCTAACCACATCACAACCTTACGTTATACATTATTACTTGTGCCCGTCGGCGATCCATTATAAGTGGGGTGGTTTACCATGTAGGAGTTTTATATTTTTATGCCATCACTTACAGATCAACAAGTAACACGTAAGGAATTATAGTTCGAGTGGCCAGACCCGCTGTTATTCAAAGCTCTTATCATTGAAATCCCAAATGACTTGTTATGCCTCAGTGTATAATTTTCATGACAATTTTTCCTCAGTATGTAGCTATTAAGTTTTGTAATTTTCTTGACAATTTTGCCTCAGTATATGGCTTATTGATCCTATTAATTTTCTTGGCAATTTTGCCTCAGCGTATTGCTATTGAGCTTTGTAATTTTCTTGGCAATTTTGCCTCAGTATATGGCTATTGAGCCTTGTAATTTTCTTGGCAATTTTGCCTCAGCGTATTGCTATTGAGCTTTGTAATTTTCTTGGCAATTTTGCCTCAGTATATGGCTATTGAGCCTTGTAATTTTCTTGGCAATTTTGCCTGTAGATATTTGTCGCCGTATGTAAAGAATTTGAATGACACAGTAATTTGTTAACGGGGTTCGGCGCATAAAAGCAAACCTACGTCCCCAGATCTTATTTGTTGTAAATTACAAAAGCTAATAAGATTTCTTGGGTATTATGCCCGCCCAAGACCTCGGATTTTACATGCAACCTTAAGGGTAAAATCTCTTAATAAACTTGGCATTCCAACGATGCTCAAGTTCTTTACCATGCTCATCAATTAACACATAGGCTCCACTACCCGCTGCACGCTTAATTACATAAGCACCTTCCCAAGTTGGTTCTAGCTTCTTGCATCCTTTCTTCTGCTGATACGGCGGTACTTCTCTTAGTACCAAGTCGTCGGGCTGATATTCTCTTGGGATGACACGCTTGTTATATTCCCTAGCTAGACGACGATGATAATTTTCCATATGACTCAAGGCAATGAGCCGATGTTCTTCCAAATCATCTAGTTTTGCTACGATTAAATCTGTATTGAGGTTCTTCTCCCAAGCTTCATGTTTTGTTGTTGGCAGTATAACTTCTGATGGGAGTACCTCTTCTGCACCAAATGTGAGGAGGAAAGGGGATGCTCCAGTTGCCTCTCTAACTGTTGTTCTGTAGGACCACAAAACATTATGAAGATGCTCACACCAGGCTTTCTTATGTCCTTCAACTCTCTTTTTCAGTCCCATTCCTATTGTCTTATTTGTTGCTTCCGCCTGCCCATTGCTTTGAGGATAAATAGGAGTTGACTTCCCTAGCTTAACGTCGTATGTAGCTAACAGATTTTCAATATTCTCGCCGACTAGTTCTTTTCCATTAACAGTACAAATTTCCGCTGGGACGCCAAAACGACAAAATATATTCTCCCATATGAATGTAAACACTTCCTTTCCTATTCTTTGCCTTATCGCCTTGGCTTCACACCATTTAGTGAAGTAATCAGTAGCCACAATGATATATCTCCTCTGCTCTGATCCTGGTGTTAGCGGTCCAATGATGGCAATCCCCCACTTGGCAAAGGGCCAAGGGCTTAATACTGAATTTAGTGAGACTGCTGGTGCTTTTATTCTTCTTGCATAGAGCTGACAATTCCTACACCGCTTAGCATATTCTGCAGAATCACCATTCATCCAAGGCCAGTAATAACCTTGCATTTTTACTTTTAAAGCCAATGCCCGCTGTCCGCTGTGATTTCCGCAATCTCCCTCATGAATTTCTTTCAACAACTTCTTTCCTTCCTCCCTTGATACGCATCGTAATAGTGGCCCAGCAAATGATCTTCTGTATAATACACCATCTCTTAACTCATAATTCCCTGACCTGCTTATAACTTTATGCGCTAGCAGTTTGTTTCCAGGAGTGGTGAGGTGCTCTAAGTAATATCTGATAGGAGTCCGCCTGTCTGTTTCCGCCGACTCTTCGATGTCTACCGCCAAAACTTCCTTCTGCCTACTTTCTTCTATTGACGACGTCTTTATCCTTTCAATTGCAATTGACGGCACCTCCGGATCCGCCATCATAGAAGAGATAAATGCCAGCGCATCAACATGTCTGTTGTCATTTCTACATATATGTCTGAATTCGATGCCGGTAATTTTGTTAGCGTATTCTCTTGCCAGTTGTAAATATTTTTTCAGGGAGCTATCATGTGCTTCATATCTTCCTAGGATCTGTCGAATGACCAGCTGAGAATCGCTAGTTAAACGGATGTTGTTGATGTCCATCTCAATGATAAGCCTCATGGCGTGTATTACCGCCTCGTACTCTGCTTCATTGTTTGTAGCTGGAAACTCTAATCTGAATGAATGGACTATCCTTGAACCCTTTGGTGAAATAAAGACTATGCCAATTCCTTTGCCTTCTTTATTAGCTGAACCGTCCACATATACCTCCCACTGATTTGGATCTCTTTTTAATAAGTCTGGAACTCCTTCATCTGGATCATCTTTTTCCATGAACGGGATGTCTTCAGTTTCTTCTTCTTCTTCTTCAATGGAAAATCTGCCAGAAAGTCGGCGATAACCTGTGACCTTTGAGCCGTCCTAATTTCATACTTGACGCCGAACTGATCTATCTGAGCATTCCATTTTGCAATTCGTCCAGCTCTTTGGGAGCTATGAAGTATGGCTTCAATGGGAGTTTTGGTGAGTACTGTTATAGGATGAGCATGGAAATAAGGGCAGAGTCGACTAGCAGCGAAAACCAGAGCTAATATTACTTCTCACCTTTCTTCAGCATTTGGAAAAATAATTTGCACTTGTCAGAGAATCGAGATATAAATCTGTTAAGGGATGCTAAAGTGCCATTTAAGCGCATAACATCTTTCAGTGTTACCGGCGAAGGCATATCCAAGATGGCCTTGACTTTTGCTTGATCTGCCTCTACTCCATTTTTTGTGACAACATACCCCAAAAACTTTCCAGAAGTGACGCCGAACACGCACTTTGCAGGGTTGATCTTCAACTTGGTTACTCGCATGTGATCAAAAATTTCTTTCAAATCTTGCACGTGACTCTTCTTTTCCTTGCTCTTGACCAACATATCATCAACGTATACCTCCATAGTTTTTCTTATCCATCTGTCGAACATATCTTGAGCCATCATTTGATAAGTGGCACCAGCGTTCTTGAGACTAAACGACATTCTTGTGTAGCAAAATAGACCTTTAGTAGAGAAGAATGCCGTGTGCCGCTGATCCTCTTCCGCCAGCGGTATCTGGTTATACCCAGAGTAACCGTCCATAAAAGATAGTAACTCATGCCCAGAAGTGGCATCGACGGTCTGATCTATGCTTGGTAATGGAAAGCTATTTTTTGGACACGCCCTATTCAAGTCGTTGAAGTCGATACAAATTATCACTCCTTTATTCTTCTTGGGGACCACCACCATATTAACTATCCACTCAGGATATTGAACTGGTCTAATGATTCCTGACGCTCTCATCTTGTCAATCTCTGCTTCCACCGTCTCCTTGTATGCTGGTGCCAACTTTCTTATACGCTGCTTGAATGGCCTTATTTTTGGATCTATATCCAACTTATGGCATGCAATTTCTGGGTCAATACCAGGCATTTCATTCATGCCCCAAGCAAAAACATCCACATATTATTTTAGTAAAGCTTCTAACTGCCGAGATTCTTCTTCATTCAACAAGGTGCCAATTTTTACTATCTTAGGAGTATCCTCCTCGCCTATGTTGATATCCCTTGTAGGTTCTACCGCTGTGAAGTGTAATTCTGGTTCTCCCATAGGCGAAGGTTCCTTTAACTGCTATAAGGGTGCCGCTGAAGAATTTGCTGTGGAGTCGCCCTCTTTCACAGAAAGTACATATTTGCTAGGGTCCTTGACTACTTCATTTATTTCTTTGGCTTTGGCTAATTCTTTAGTCTGCTTCTTTTTCTCATTCAACCTTGCCTTTCGAGTTTCACGCATCTTGACGTCTACTTCATTGCATGCTTTTGCCGTAGATGAGTCACCAATGTATTCAGCTACCCCTTCTGGAGTTGGAAATCTCAACCGCTGATGATAGGTCGAAGGTACTCCCTTGATGCTATGTAACCATGGTCTTCCCAGAATTGCTGCATATGGCGAGTCTACATCCACAACACAGAAAGTAGTATCCATGACCAAAGTCTTACATGTGACAACTTTCATCTTAACCTCTCTTTTAGGCTTAGATGCTATCCCATTAAATCCATAGATACTATATGTGGAAGGGACTAAAGGTCCACCGGTTCTTCTTTAGAATCCATAGCCTGATACGCTGAATTGAAGAGAATATCAACAGAACTACCTGGATCCACCAGTACTCTTGGGACTTTGAATTTTCCCATTTGGATAGTTAGCACCAACGGATCCAAATGACTTATTGCCTCAGGTGACAGCTCCACCGCCGAAAAGCTGACCGGCTTTTTCATCCATTCCAATAATGGGCTGTTCTTGACGGCGACACTGAAAAT
>JAJJMA010127104.1:0-17491 GCA_023529015.1 Papaver nudicaule | reverse complement strand
CATTATTGAATAATAATAATAAATCCTTAGTCATGTGAGTGAATATTAGCTTCAGTGGTTCAGATTCCCGGCTTTATTTGCAAAAATCTCAGGGTAAATGAGGACTTGTTATGTCCATTGGAACATCGCATTTTTCTGTTGATCGAGGATAATTGCTGCTTCAAGAGGAGTTATGTATCACACATTTGCGTGTTACTATGCATTATTTAGTGAGGAGCCTTACCGAATCTATAACATTTAGGATTTAGTAAGGTCATATTTGCGGTATGAAATGAGCCATATTATAGAGCCACAATAGAACGAAACTGACAAATGCATCTAATTGTGCAACTCTCTGTACATTCTTGACGCATATATACAAATATTTTGGCAAAGTAAGATGTCATGTCATATATTACTGCTCCCTGAAAGTTGCCTTGACCCATTCTAGGGGAAACATCATTCAGGCCTAAGCGGTTTGATGTAGATTTGACTGATTTGTGGTTTTTCCTCGATCAGCACATATTTTTCTAAGCTGCTAAGTAATTTCTACTATTTGTTTTTTGATGGAGCCGAAAAACCCTTGATTCCTGTGGACAAGAAACATCCAACAACTACAAATGTTTAAAAATCTCCTGATTTAAAACACTTATATGTAGAGAAGATGTCTGACCAGCTAAACCTGCTTCAATACCAATATTCTAGGACGTTGGGTTGTGATTTGCAAACCAATACACTAGAAAAATTCATGCCACGTGAATTTGTGATTATTAACTAAAACCAATCAGGGACAACAGAGATCTATGCGTACCAGTGCATTTTTCTAGAAAAAGATCTCATCATGAAAAGAGAGAGATCTACAGTGGAACTACAATACCTATGCACCTAAAAAGAGGATCGAGTTGAGAGTTCTTTTTTCGTGACATAGGATCCTGATTCTAATATACACCGACAGCCTCAGGACAAAAATGTTATTCGATCAAGAAATGAACAAGAGTGGTGCTGAGGAGTCCCTTTGATCATCTGCCCATGTCTAAGTGTAGTAGAAAGCATGATCGGCTCTATTTACGAGGATATCTTCACATCTAATCTCAATTCTTTGTCTTAATACTCTTTACTGCCAGGGACATAATCAAATAACTGAACTAGTTCCATTTACTGTACTCTAATCAATTTGACGCAATGCTAAGACGCTGCTGTTTCTTAGAGCAAATTCCTATCGAATAGAAGATATCCTTTTGAATAGAGATAGGCAACTAATATGGTGTAAAAAATCCCCATTCAATAGATATAGAGACGGGTTTTTTTTTTTTTTTTTTGATCGGTCAATAGGAAATATTCATTGAAATTATGCATACAAGCCGTATGCAAGGCGGATACAACTTTTAAAGAGTCAATAGCACTAGCAAAATAAAAGCACAAACAAGAACTACAAGCATAAAAAAAATTTGAACATAAAAAACAACGCTTACTTGTATCTTTCAAGCAAATCAAGAATGCCGACCACTTCAAGAATGACTCTCATCCATCTCTTCTAAGCTTAAATGCTTGTGGTTTTTCACAACATCACTACACATCTCTCGACACTTTTTTATCGAAGACGGGAAGCTTAACCCATAAAGAGAACCATAATCCACTAGTTTATTTGTTGATATCTTACTAGAATCAATAGAATTTTTTGTGCTCAAAGTTCCATTAGGGAAGAGGCCCGTCGCTTTAGATTTTTTGCTCACCTTTCTATTTGATACCGAGATTGATTCGGACGATGATGGTTTGTGAGTAATCTTCAATTCTTCGACTTCTAGCTTCGACGTAGCAACCTCCTCTTCTTCTTCTAACCCATGAAATTTGTTGGAACCTTCAAACCCCGGTGGAATAGAAGGAAAACTCGATGTGGAGCTTGCCGCTTCTCTTTCCTTTGACGAAACAGCCTCCTCTTCTACTTCTAACCCATGAAATCTGTTGGAACATTCAAACCCCGGAGGAATGGAAAGATCGGTTGATGAGGTGCTTGCCGCTTCTTTTACAAAAGGTGCATTTTTGTCGACATCCATCTTCAAAATATTCTCAATTGGCTTGTCTCTAGAATCAACAAAAACAACCTCAACATCCTCTACAACTGTAATCTCATTTGTAACCTTATTTGTAGTCTCATTGTTAGTCTGACTGCCCGCATCCACTTCCTGAACTCTTGAATTTGGTTCCAAACTTCCCTTATTACCCGATTTTGCCGAAGCATCTAAAGAAGAAACCTTTAGTTTAGGTACCCAAACTGATTTAGTCTTATGGCTTGGATTTGAACTGCATTCATTACTCAAGTGACCAAAACTCTTACAGTGAGTGCAAGATACTGGCTTCCAAGGGTATTCTGCTTTAACAACAAACTTGACATCATCAACTTTGACAGGGAGCTCGGCAGGGAAAGAGCAATCTGCTGTAATTTCAACACGAACTCTTGCAAATGAAATTCTAGTCTTCATAGCAGTTGGAATATCTGTCATTATAGGTTTACCCACTAAACTAGCAATCCTAGCTAAGCCAACTGCATTCCATAGATGAATAGGAACACCTTTAAGGTTCATCCACACAGGTACAGTAGTAATTGCATCAATTTGAGATTCAATAAAAGGTGACCAAGGTCTAATGAGAAACAACTTGCTTCCAATATGAACTGAACCCAATTCCAAAATCCTAGTTCTATCTTCATCCAGAACAAATTTGAAAAGAAATGCATTATCTCCATGAATGGTCATGGAAAAATCACCTTTGGTTTTCCACAAAGCTATCAAACTTTCCTTTACAAATGGAAAATAAGACCTCTTCCCTACAAAATATCCCACAACCAAAGATTCACAAATTTCAATTTGGGTTTTGAGCTCACCTGATGAGAAAACTGCTGTAGGTTGTCCATCAATGGAAATTGGCTCTTCAAAATTTGGAAGCATAGTTGATATTGAAGGAACCAAGCTGCTTGAGAAATTTTTCGAACCATTCCAGCAGCAATCCTTAGGACCAGGAGAAAGATCTGATTTTTTTGAAACTCCATTAACACCCAAGGAGGTTGAAGAAGATGATGGTAATAGAGGAAATTCTTCTAACCCAAGATTAATTCCATTATCAATTGCAGATTTAGAAGTTTTTTGAATCTGATTCGAGTTCGTGACAGGAGAAGATCGGGAAGAATGGCTTGCAGCCATGGCAGAAACGCAAAAAATTTGAAACCCTAAAAAATCGCATCTAAACCCCCTGCCACGTCATCAGAGCAAACTTTTCTCTGTTCCAGCTAAGATGATGATATAGAGACGGGTTTCTATGTTGCCTGCAATAGGGATAGAGATGCGAGGCGGAAACCGAGTATCCTCAGGGCGGAAACTCAGTTTCTGTAAAATTTTAATAAATCCTTATAATATTTTGTGTGCGGAAACCGAGTTTCCGTAATTGGGATGTGGCGGAAACCGAGTTTCCGTCTGGAAATAGCTAAGACCACCGTGTTTGCCAATTTTCGTCATTTCTGCCATCCCTATATCTCTATAATATAGGGATGGCTTGTGGTACCATAGTGCTTGCTCTTACCTTAAAAAGGAAAAAGACTTTCGTTTACAAAATTTTGGAGCCGCAAAGATAGCTTTTAGATTCTTCGGCTTCAAATGTATCGGCTTATTGGTTGAATGTGTTTGCTTACAAAGTCAGTAGTTTCTTGACTTACATAAGCTAATTATTAATAATGGACAACCTAATCACGTAATGTGTGTCTGTGACTCTAAAGGACAGTCAAGTGGTGTAAAATGGAAATTTTCAAACGTTCTTTCCGTAATCAAAAAGTAATTTCAGTGCAAAGATTAAAATATCAAGCAAATGAAGCTGCTTTAGGTTCGGCCTGTATTAGTTGACCATCCAAGTTGATCATGGCTTGTTAGCTAGCACTATTGACTACTAAGCTTGTTTGAACGAAACCGCTGTCACTAAAGGAATTGGACGCCAGGGTTGACCTTGTTCAACTAGCTTATATTATTCCAGGCTAAATAAATTTGCCTGGCTATTTTGAGGGCGGGTTTTTTTTTAATAGGGGCGAGGGAAAGACAAAAATGAGAATCATATCCCATCTCAGTTATAAGGGGTATCTAATTAGGGTTGATTGACATAACTAAAATATCCCATTACCTAACCTAATAACCCAGCACCATTCTACACTATAACCATCGTCATTCATACTCCTTCTCTTCCAACCTCCATTTCTTTTCTTCTTCTTCTTCTGACAAACCCGCCACCACCGCCAGCCACCACCACCGTCAAGGAAACACAGTTTCTTTTTCTTTTCTTCTTCATCTTCATCGTCTATAAACCACCACCACCGCCAGAGCCAGAAGAAATCACCACTTCTCTCTCTCTCTCTCTCTCTCTCTCGACCAATCCCCACCACCACCACATCAATAATTTTCTTGATTAGGATTTCTGTAATTTATTTTTAGGGTTAACTATGATCTAAATCAATTAGGTTTTGTATTTACAACCCCAAAAATCAATCATGGAGACAATCTAATCAAACAGATGAAGGTCAGTTGTTATTGCATATGAAAAATCGTCATGGAACCATGACGAGTTAAGAACCAGATCGAGAAATCAATTTATCTACTGCTGTTATAGAGGTAAAAATGGAGGTTTGTTTGTAGGGCTTTTCAACAATTGGGTTTTTTTGTGCAAAAGTTTTGGTAATTTATGGTCTTGGATTTTCTTTTCTAGGGCATCATGAAAAATCGTCATGATATGGTTGTGCCATGACGATTTTTCATAGAAAAATTTGACTGTTGTATTAAGGGTGTATTGAGTGATTATTATTGGTCTTGAAGTTGGGTCAAAACCTGAGCTTCTTTTGGCTATGAGTTGTCTATGCAAAGGAAATCCAGAAGCTTTATTGATATGAAATCTTGTTTCAGTTCTGATGCAGTTTTGTTTCCTGATATTTAGGCAAAAATGGGAATGATGGAAGACTTTGAAGCATCTTTACAAGTTTTACGGGGATGGGATACATATATTACTCTTGAAGTAAATGAAATCAAGGTACTGACTGAACTTCTCCTTTTTATCAGTGTACCATCGACATCTCTAGTTCTTTGTTGAGCTGTATGACAAGTTTGGATGTGGCACAAGGTATGCAAGGAACATAGCTTTTAACATTTTCTTTGGAATTTTATAGTAGTATGCCGAAATGTCTGATAGTATGAACCAAAAATGAACAGCAAAATAGTTATGGATACAATCTTAGGATTATATGCAGTAACACAATTACCACCACTTCCCTACAACACTTATCGATATAACAAAAGTCTAGTGATATTACTTATCATAGCTTTGTTGTTAGTTCTTGGAAAAATGTTTCATTTTTTAGTTTTTTTTTCATGTCAATGTGTGGAAAGGTGTGAAATTTTGTGTGATCAAATGTTGCATCTGTTGGGAGAGTTAACATCTGGACCAGCATGTCGGTTCGTCCATTGGTTGGATTCTGCTCAGAATAGGAGTCCCTCTCATCCTAAATATAATATTTTTAAGCTTGAGATTTTGTTGAATGTGAATTTAGTTCCAGTTTCTTGGGTTTGAAATTGAATGTGTTAATGTGGGTGATCCTAATTAATATTGGCCTCTTCACTCCTTGAGCTTTAAGTGTTAAGTCTGTGTACAGACTTCAACATATATATTGTGTTGGTGATCGAATGATCTGAATTCAATATTTTTTGAGTCAGTTACTCAGTTCCTCTGTTTTAGTGTAGACGTTGTTTTTAGCTTGTCATGACTCACAATCACATTTGATAACGATCGAGGATGCAAATATCAACAAACTCTTTGAAGAAACTTCTAAGGCTGTAACGTGTAGCTCATGCATGTGCTTCATTACTGTGTGTGCTAGTCCTTGTGTGATTGGTGTTTTTGCTGTTGTTGCTCTGTTGTTGGTGCTGTTGCTGTTGTTGATGTTGTTGTTGCTGTTGCTGTTGTTGCTGTAGTCGTCATAGTTTAGTGTTGGGTGCTGACTGTTGTGTGATTAGACTACAACTCAATGTGTCTTGAACTGTTTTGCAATGATGTCACAATTGGTAATAAAGGGAATTTTGAATGTTGTTTCTAGTACTGCTGCCCAGATTTTGAATCTAACTTGCTTATGAATAGAGGAAAGACTGAGAGTTTATTAGCAAGAGAAATTATAGAGATTGTATTTTGTGTCGTCATGGTTGATAGTTAACCATGACGATTTTTGTAAATTCGTCAAGGTATATGTGGAACAATGACGATTTTTGTGTATTCGTCATGGTTGTATTTTGAATAATGACGATTTTTTTATGTCCGTCATGGTTGTCGTTTGTAATAGAATTTGAATAGGTCGTCATGTTTGTATGTTGAAACCTTGACGATTTTTGTATTTTTCGTCATGCTTATAAGTTGAATCATGACGACTTTATAGTGAAATTCCATTTAATCGGCATGGTCTAATATATTACCATGACGATTTTTCATCACGAAGGTGGTGGTGGTGGTGGTGAAATTGGAGGTGGTGGTGGTGATAATAGAGGTGGTGGTGGTGGTGAGCGGAATTAGAGTTTGTAATGGTGAAAATGAAGGTGGTGGTGGTGGCTGTGGTGGAATATTTGGAGGCGGTGGTGGTGATAATGGAGGTGGTGGTGTTGCTAATGGCAAACTATCTAATCCCAATATAATTGGCTAATTAATAATCTAACATTTTTGATTATTTATAAATTAACTTTCTAATCCTAATCATTACCTCTAATCTTCATTATGGTGGATATGGGGTTCTGTGATTACCAACTGAACATCCCTATTTTGGCATTTAGTGCTCGCTTCTTCTCGCCCCTGTTAAAAAAAACCTCGCCCTCAAAATAGCCAGGTAAATTTGGTCCCGTAAGAGAGTATTTGCCCCGTGAAATTTAAACCCATCCACTAAAGGGTGTATGGGATGTCTTCTTTTTTAACTTAACCTATCTAACGATTCACTAAACAGAAATAAAAAATCGATTGTATTTTCTTTCTTCTTCTTCTTCTTCTCTATCTCGTCTTTTCGATTGTATTCACTTAGATCTATATCTCACCGTCTTCCCCATCAAACCCATATATAACAAAAAAAAAAAAAATCGCCATTAAATCCTTTGGCGATTATATTGAGAAAATCACAAACTAAATTCAGATTTGGGGTCATCTTTTTTTTGTATTCAGACTCATCTGCGTTTATTCTTTCTAGGTTTTGGGTTTTGATTCATTTGGATGTTCAACAACAGGCAACAATTGGAGATTTTGTTAAAGCTAATATGTTATTAGGATTCAATCGGGAATTTCATTGTTATTGCTGTGATTACAAATTGATGTTATTAGGATTCAATTAGGAATTTTGGGGTAATTGATGAATTGAATTGGAGTTCTGGTTCTGGTTATTATAGATAAAGAAAATCGTTTTAATGAATCAGCAACACCATCTTCAAACTGCGATCTTGATGAGAAGAATAAGATGAATTTTGGGGTAATTGATGAATCAAATTGGAGTTCTGGTTCTTGTTGTTCTTCTTCGTCTGATATGATGATTACTCTACCATCTTCAAACTGCAATCAAGATGAATCTGCTTTGTTGGTAGTTGGATCATCCTCTGAAATTGAGATTATGTGTAGAAATTGTTAAAAATGAAATATGATTGTTATTGCAGGATCTCTTCTCAATTTAAACACCAATTGTTCGTTCTTAATTCAGCAGAAGTATTTGTTCATATGAAATCAGTCAATTGAGTTTTCAATCGACACTTCAGGAAATATATATTGGCCGATCGTGAATATTATCGGTTACTGAAACACCATATAATTGTCGATTATACTTCTTCATTCTAATATTTTCAGATATGAAAAATGACTGCAACAATCGGTCGTTGATGGACCAATTAATGACTGATTATGTAAGTCGTTTTCCAAATATGAAAAATGACAGCAACAATCGGTTGTTGATGGACCAATTAACGACCGATTATGCAAGTCGTTTTCCAGATATGAAAAATGACAGCAACAATCGGTCGTTTATGGACCATTTAACGACCGATTATTGCAGTCGTTTTCAGGAATGAGGACTTAAAATACAATCGGCTTATGTTAGTCATTGTATCCACCGATTTTTTTTTTGCTAAGGGGTGGGTGTTAAAATGTCCATATTTTAACTTATTCTAATTTATTTCCATGGGGCCAAATACTCACTCATGGGGCCAAATTTAGTCAGGATATTATTGCTTTGCCAGTGATCGTGTTTTTTTATTGTATTATTATTATTCATTTTTTTTTATAAGTAAATTTATGGAAAAGAGACTATAAGAGTACATAGTTTTGGTGTTGAGAGAGTATGATAGTCTCTCTATTAGCAAGTAGTTTGTCCAACTCTATTCTACCGAATAAGAACAACCGTTGTTGTTGTTGTTTTTTTTTTTTATTTTAAGATGGAATTAAAAAGAAAAATTACCAAGATAAATATACAAAAAGAGACGAATAAAGAGCTTACAACCAACTACTCTCTAAACAAAATTAAATTCTAATCCCTATTTCAGTTGAAGATGAGTGCCTCAATTTTAGGTCAAGTATATGGTAGTCATATATACATATACGAAATGAAGGGGTCTACGGTCCAAACTTATTTACTCGTTATTCAGACCAAAAGAATTTAAGCCATCTTTAGGATAGAAAAAACGTGGTCAATGAAATTAGCTGCAAACTTCAATAAAGATACAATCTAATAATTGAATTCTTCTAACTATGGTCGATTTCTCCTTACTGTAGTTGTAACATCGACTTCTTATTATGCAGACCAAAAGACACGTCGAAAAGTCTTTTTTTTTTAATTATTTTGATAAGAAAAAATACTTAGTGGCAAAGACCCCCTAAGTACCAACAGTTACAACCACATTGACTCCAAAGATATCCATCGTTGGATTACTCTGAGTAGGAGTCACCATACCATTGTTAAGGTTACAAAAGCCAAAAAAAAGAGTAACAAAAAAAATAAAAATCATAGGCCTGAATATCTGACAGAAGCTCAGCCTTTATTTGATGGGGGTTTGTTAGCTTTCTTACGTCAGCTTTTGGTGGGTGATGGGCCTGGATTCGGGTTGCTTCAACATAGATTAGTGACCCTCCCTATTAGGCATTGTGGGATGGGAGTATATACTATGTTTGGCACGATGCAATATTGCTTTATTGCCTCTTGTTCGCAGACTATCTCCCAGCAGCGTAATATCTTGCGACATTCCACTGTATCTGGCTTTAGCTCCAGTCTCGAACATGTTTTCAGTGCGTACAATCAGGTATGTGGTATCTCAGACTCACTTTTTAGCGTCGATAACATCGCCCCCCATTCCATGAGTTCCTTGGTGGTTGAATATTTCGAGGCGGTGATGAAGAATATACCCACTAACTTTGTTATGTCCACACGTGATGCGGTTCTCTGGCAATGCAATAAGACTAAACACGCTCAAGATTATTTGTTGTCTGTACTTATCGATGGGCTGAATCAACACATTGGGCCTAGGCAATTCAGGTCAGTTGTGTGCTATAGAGTGGGCATTCCTCTTTTTGCAGAGGGTGATTTATGTTCCGTTTGTAGAAGGGAGATGGACATATTTGGAGATCATGATGTACACTGTACCAAGGGGATCGGTCTCAAATATCGACATGACCTTATTCGTGACACCTTTGCTGACATGTGTTATCGAGCAGGTGTCCCAGCTAGTAAAGAGGTAGACTTGGGGTTCCAATCTGATGATGATTTGTCTTTGGCACCTGCCGACATCCTAGTTTATACTGTACCAAGGGGATCGGTCTCAAATATCGACATGACCTTATTCGTGACACCTTTGCTAACATGTGTTATCGAGCAGGTGTCCCAGCTAGGAAGTGATTTGTCTTTGAGACCTGCTGACATCCTAGTTTATAATTGGGACAACGGTCGTGATATGTGCTTGGATGTGATTGGTGTTTCGCCTCTTACAGGTAATGGTGTACGTGCTTTCATTCCAGGACAGGCCATTGCCAATGCTGTTGCTAAGAAAAATGCCAAATATCTTGAAAAATGTTCATCTTCTGGTGTTGGTCTTGGTGTCCTTGCTTTCACTACCTTAGGAGAATTAGGTGGTGATACGATAGACTTTTTGAAGAGGCTACGCAATTATATGGCTAGCCACGATGCGAATGTCAAGGTTGGAGATTTTCTTTTCCATAGAACTAGGAGTTGTCATCCAAAAAGGGATCGGAGCTCAGCTTGTTGCTAGGCTCCCATCCAATTTTTGTAAGCTTCTTTCAGTTGATGATGATTAATAAAATTTTATTTCATTAAGAAAAAAAAAACATAGAACTTGTCAAAAGGCCACTCATGGCTTTGACAAAGAATCAAACCGAGTAATGAATTGAACCAGCTGACCCCTATTAAGATTACATCCCTTCTTGGAAAATTGATCATCAGAGAAATTGGTTTCTCTTTAAGCATGTCTAAATTGAAGAGATTGACAACTCCATATAGCTTGAACAAACCAGTTTCTTTGAATTAAACCTTTTTTTATCACAACCATGGAATCGAATAAACCGTTTTTTATCATATTGCATAACTAGCTACACCAAGACAACCACTCCACATCTTTGATAATTGTAACGATTTAACAACATAATTAGAGGCTACATCCAAACCTCCAAATTCAACATAAACAAAGTTACCCCTGATAGTCTTTGCATAATAGCCTAAATTTCCCTTTGGATGCACCATCACAACATGTATAGAGTAGTTGCAAGTGGAAGCAAATAAAAAAAAGCACTCCTTGGTTCTAAGCGTTTCATACTTCTACACTGAATTCCAAATAAATTTAGAATTTCTAATTCCAAAGGGATATTCCACATATAACCAGTCATTCTTAAACTATCCTCGAGAGTCATCTGGAAAATTCTCTTTTTGATGGTTGCAACATACGAATTTTAGTTTCGAAGACGAATTTGTTTCTTGTAAACCAGAGCTCAACAAACAAAAATAAAGGCACCTACAATCCAAATTTTCTCAATTATAAGACTCATGTGTCTGCAAACTCTTCGAAGATCGGCAAAAAATGCTTGCTGCTGATAATGAAAAACATCACTGAGCCATACCAAAGAGAGTGACTAAAATGGCATTTCCAGAATATGCTCAGCAGTTTCATCACTTGAACCACAAAAATGCCATCTTGAAGCAATGCAAAACCCTTTTATTTCAAAACATCATCTTAATAAGATACTTCTTGTGATTTTCAAAACACTAATGGAAATAGAAGGGTGATCACCATAGCAATGTGAGGATCTAACTTCATTCTCGCTTCTAACTTTTTTACCGGCATTTTTATCCTTTGTACTTCTACAGATTGTGGTCTTAGTGTTTTAGTACTTATCTTGCTAACACCCGACTTGTCTATAGCCAAATACCCCTTAAAGTTTATAATTTCTTCTTTTCTGTGGTTAAGTGTTTCAGGAGATGCATAACAGATGAATCATAATTTGTGTCTCTTGTGCTTTCCATCATATATCCTGCAGTTCCATCATTCAACTATGAAATGTAAAGTGTGTAAAACTCTTACATCATCAATAGAACATTTGAATTTATAAATCCAGTTTCATTCCAATGGTGTCATTTCATTTTAGGCTGAACCAAATTTTTATTTCAGCTCACTAAGAAGAATTCAAACAAATCTGAATCTAATTTCAGGTTGAATCAGATTTGTTTCAGCGCAATTTTTTATTTTTTTTATGTGTGTGATTTTAAAACCTAGATCTACGACTGTTTAGGACAGCACTTGACATCACTTGTATAATGACGCTCAATGGGGGTCGTTCAACAACATCCCTTGTTGAAGGGTTGTTTAAAAATAATGCACTTTATTTATAACTCTTGCTATGACCCTCAATATAGGGGTTGTATAACCTTGTTATGCAACATGCCCTGACGGCCACTCAATTTCCACTAGTGTGAATCCAATTTTTCCAAATATATAGTTCGATATATGACCCTCGGAAACCATTCGTAAAATCACACCAAATTTACATCCATCCAAGAAACCCTATTATATATATTCCCTGTTTTTTTCCTTGGCATAGTTAAAATTTCATTTAAAAATCTTACTAGAAGTAAGCAAGTTACAAACCCAAAAGCTAAACCAAAAAGAAACAAGAACCATTTCGATCACAAAAAAAAAAAAAACATGTCAAATCCGTTTATACAAAGAACTGTCCCCAGTTTGTCACAACATTATCAAAAAGCATTCCTTCAAATGCTCTGAGTTTTTTGCACCATTGGTAAGCTTGGCATTTGATTTGTTGGAACACCTGCTTTGCATTGAAGGTGTAGCCTTCGATGATGAACTTATTCCTACGTGTCCAGATCGTCCATGAAATGGGTGCTGGGAGAATATTTCACAGAACATGACCAACAACTGAGAGGTTTCTACACCTCTACCCTTTAGTAACTAAATATATACAATCTGGCATCACCCTAACCAATTTTACATAGGACAAAAATAGTTCCAAATACCAGCTAAGGTAGGGCGGCGAAGAAGAAGATGTATGGCGGATTCACCTGTTTTGCGGCAAAGAAGACAACCATTTACTATCAGCACACCTTAATTTCTTATGGAGAATGTCCATCATAGCCATCTTTTTATGATGTACATGCCAACGAAAGAAGCCAATTTTGTGCGGCCAAGATCTAGACCAAATACTTAAGTTTTTTGTTACAATTTCATGGTCTTTATTAAACCATCTATCCGATTTGGCGGAGAATTTTCCTTTATCAAGAGTCCATACCAGAGTGTCTTCCTCTGAGTTAAATGTAATGCTCTCAATGACATTTATTAAAGAAGAAACTTCTACAATCTGGTTGTCATTTAGCCTTCTATCGAGACTGAGGTTCCAAGTCCTGTCGTTTGATATTGCTTCAGCGCCTTACATTATTATTGTCCAGTTCTTCACCCAGGGCCAGGAAATTGCATATATACGCGGGTACTTCAAAATAAAAGTTTGGTTACCCACCCAATTGTACCTCTTCCCAATATCTGATGGTATCACCTTTTCCCACTTTCAGTTTTGTACACAAGGTTTACAAGAGTTCAGAAGAGAGAAAATACCTTTCCACACCCCACATTTGTTAGTTTTGGCTTCTACGTTTCTCTGTCAAATTGCGCCAAATTGTATTTTGAAACAATTGCCTTTCTCCATATTGCAGATCCTTATGAAACCGCCACAACCATTTGGAGACTAAAGCTTTGTTCATACTCATCAAGGATTTAAGCCCGAGTCCACATTTTTCTAGAGGAGTACAACAAGTTTCTCAGTTCACGTAGTGATGTCTTTTCTTTAATTCCGACGAGTCCCATATAAAGTTACACCTTCGGATGAGCAATAAAGAGAGAAAGCATGTACATATAAGAATACTGGATAAGCTCTTTGCTAGAGTTAACTTAACCGCTTTAGTATGATTAGATCTCTTCCATGAAGAGAGCCTACTTTTGCATTTCCATATGATTTCCTCTCATTATTGCACACTAGCAGAATTTTCCCCCAGCAGAAGAACCAAGTAATTGGAAGGAATTAACTCTGTCTTACACCCCATCATTGTCGACATAGCTTCAAGATTACATGCTCCTGCAATACCAAAAGACCGCACTTTGCAAAGTTTTTCCCCAGACTCGATACCATTTCAAAACCCAAAAAATAATATCTCGTAGAATTCACTTGATCAATTGAGTCATCTAAGAAAACTAAAGTATCATCGGCATTCATTTCGAAGCCTCTTAAGTGACCAGACCCGTGCCTCGCTTGGAAAAAGAGGTTTAAAGCTTCAGACACAATAAAGAATTAAAAAAGGGATAGAGGGTCACTTTGACAAGAACAGAAGTCGGAGCAATGGAGATGCAAACTTGGACCCACCTTCCTCAGAGAACACCGAATCCCACTTTTTTTTCAAGAACTTCATCAACAAACTCCCATAATGCATCGAACACTTTCTCGAAGTTTATTTACAGATGACACCCGGAATGTCACTCTTAATTCTTGAATCCATATATTCAAGAATTGAGAGTGGACACTAAAATCTAGTATTTAATTTCTTCAACCATTGGTTTCTTAGAAAGAAATGAATTCTTTAACCTCCAATGTAAAATTCTTCAAGAATTGGTTTTTTTTTATTTTTGACCACTTTCAAGATGTCGACTCTCTTAAAATGGCAGCATTTTCTTTTAATCGTCACTCTGAATCCATCTGGACCAAGCGGGGTTACAGTTACAGTTTCAATTTTCTCTCTCAGTTTTGTCGTCAAACGAAGTCCAATTTACAGCAAGCATCTTGACCATATAATAGAACACGTGCACTAATCACGTGCAAGAGAGATGTGGATAGAGAGAGAGAGAGTGGAGGGTTCACATGTCGTAACTAAGTTCTGATGTGAGGCCCAAGGCCAAGAGAAAGGAGAACACGAGACGAGAATAGATTATACATACGGAGAGAGAAGAGAACATAACATTATGCAGCAGGGCACAAGGTAGGGTCTTCGGTGGACCCCACTCTATAAGTGAAAGAAAAAACAAAGGTCTCTGCCATTCCTACACTACTACTACTGTAATGTATCGTTAAGATCTCCCTTTCAAAAATAAAGCAGACCATGTGGATGTGGATTTTCTCCCCAATTTAGGTCTAATAATTCCCCCAGGGTGAACGTGCAAATTGTGTAATTATTCCCCCATTTTAATACTACAACTGGATCTATTATTATTATTACGTATCTCATCCTTTCCTCCTCCTCTGTAACCATTTTAAAGAAGAAATGGAAAGCAAACAACAACCAACGTATAATTGATCAACTTCAATCCAAAAGAATCAAGAATTCCAAGATGAGTTTTGATCATGAGACTAGCTAGTACTGTCACTGTGGTGGGTGATTTAGCAATTCCAAGACATAATGGGATCAAAAAAATGCAATAATAATAATAAGATCTAATTAAGTAGTAGTGCTACAAAAACAAAAAGTTGGCATTAGAGAATAAATAAGGTAAGAAAGAAGTTCTAACGACAGGACGCGCGCTAACTTCTGTATACATGGATCCAAAAGCAGGTATATATTTAAATTAATTAAGAAATTTAATTATAGTACTATCTTAATCATAAACCAAACTACTATCGATAACTACAACCGTATTTTTTCAATTAATCAATCCCTGGTTGTCTTAATCAGAACTTATACTAATACTGAAACTAAATAAACTTGCACAAATACTTTTCCTTAACATTTTCCTATTGTTCGTCATCAATTATAAACATTTCCCTGTTGCATAATCATTCTTGTATATCTCCAATGTTTGCAGGACGAGATTTCAATGGTTTAGCTCTTACTAGTTACTAGCTAGTTACTGTCATAAATATAGTTCATTAATTCGAACTGTCGAACGATACCATTGCAAAATTTTGTAGGTAACTGGATACCAACATGGCAACATGGACGTGCACAAGACTAGCTAGGCCTAGTATGCTATAGACTCTAGCTAGAGTACTGCCCAGTGCCCACCATTATTGATCTAGTGATACTGAAAAAAACGCTAACAAAAGAATCGTCGCATATCAGAAACTCAGAAACAGACTAATCATCTATAGAGCAGTAACGGTAAGACTGTTTTACTGCCACATTTTTTTTCTTGTACCTTTGGTTGGCCGTATAAGCTGCACCCTGCACAGTATATACAACAGTACAGAAAAGTGTCAATGGTCCCATACAAACGTCAGACAGCCAGGTATCACGGATCACCCCTAGCTAGCTTGAACCCCATCACTCATCACACATTCTGCATACAAGTCGGGTAAAAAACTCAGTAGATTTCCTCTCTCTAGATTTCCTCCCACACTATCTTTAGATCTCTGCATGATAAAAACTTTTTGTAATAAAATGAATCTAATTATGAAGTTAATCATTAATTAGTGCATTTTGATGTAAAAGAAGTATGAGAATTATTGAAAAGCTTAGTAACTTTTGTTACTGAAAAGAAAGAAAGGAAGCAAAAAATTGAAATCATTCCTTTCCTTTTGAGAACATATCACCTTTTCCTTTATTATTCTCTCTTCATTTCTTTTGCCTTTAGTTGATAAATTTTATTTTATTATTATCATTATGCCCTACCTATAGCTACATCACTGGTGGTCCCACCTGCTATGCATGAAACTATTTTTCTTCATTTTATTTAATTTCTCAATCACTTTACTGAAAATAAAATCTAGAAAAATAAATTTGAGATCATAAATGAAAAACCCTAAAAACAGACACCACATAAGACATTTCTCTGACCAGTAAGTACCTTTCATAGCTAAATTACAAGTGTTCTTGTATTGTATGCTGTGTGTAGAGAGAGATAGGCGGTGGACCAGGTAAGTAAGTAAGTCTATGGCTGACCGACTTTGAGAAAGGTGTGAGAGAGAGAGAGCAAGGGGATAAGGAGAAGAGATCAAGAAAAAGAGAGAGCTCAAGAAATAATATTCCTTTTGAGCTTCTATCCAAGTGTTTTTAGTTTTTAGCTTTTCATTTTCTTCCGAGGAGAGGAGATTCAAACAAAGGTAAAAGGATCAGTATATATTTAAGGAGATCTCTCTTTCTCCCTCCCTCTCTCTCTCTCTCTCTGTGTTATGCGCTTGGGAGTTTTGAGTTATATAAATTTCTATCATTCAGTCATGAAGAGACGAAGTTGTTTTTGTTTGGGTGTTGCTTTGATTATATAATATATTTACGAACTTGAGTTATTTGGATTTTGGCAGGATCGAAAGGTTGAGTTATTTACCCTGGATTTATCTGTTTGTTGTAGTAGTGGCTTTTGTATATTCATGATCTTTGTCTTGCTTTTGTTTTTGGTTAAAAATTTAAAAGTTTGTTAGTAATTTTAGCTAATACTATCCAAATTAACATACAGATTGATGATGAATTGACTTTGATGATTTTGATTATTGCAGAGAGCTAGCTTGTAGTACATAGAGAGGAAAGAGACTGAGAGAAAGACAGATAGAAAGAAAGAGATGATGTCTGCAACTGATGGTAGTGTATCAGCTAACAATCCATCTTCAATCATGGGGTTCTCACAGAATTCAAACCCTAACCCTAATCAACCAGCTGAAAATACTTCCACTACTCCAGCAGTCAAGAAGAAAAGAAACTTACCGGGAACACCAGATCCAGATGCTGAAGTGATAGCTCTATCACCGAAGTCACTCATGGCGACAAACCGATTCTTATGTGAAATATGCAATAAGGGTTTCCAAAGAGATCAAAATCTACAACTACACAGAAGAGGCCATAATTTGCCATGGAAATTGAAGCAAAGATCGAGCAAAGAGATTCGAAAGAAAGTTTATATCTGTCCAGAGAAGAATTGTGTACACCATGATCCGTCTAGAGCACTAGGAGATCTCACTGGTATTAAGAAACATTTCAGTAGAAAACATGGTG